>BMAW01064943.1:436322-472332 GCA_019974015.1 Nephila pilipes | reverse complement strand
GTACTTTCTCAATGGCACAATGTCTTTTAGTGCAGTACTTTCTCAATCCAGTGGCAGCAGTAGCTTCGTGGTTATGGTCAAGGACTTGCGGTCGGCGTCGTTTCCGTCGAGTGGTAGTTTGATCCCTGAAGCCATTCAAGACTAGCCGTGTAGTAGGGATGATGCACGTTAAAACTGGTCGAGGTCCCGAATCCTACCATTAGCATGGTTTGGAATTTCGGAGAGTGAAGAGCCACCTCAGGTGTCGTCCTCGTCACTTGAACGATGATCAAAACAAAAAGGTCCATCGCCAATCGTCATCTTGCTGCTTCTCAGTAGGACATCAATAATAAGCAATTACACTCTCAATCCCTCAGCAGATATTTGACCAGAACATCACTGGATTGTCGAACACGTTGGATTACTTGAAAATCACTAATGATAACGCATTTATGCAACAAAAAATTTTGTATTGTTGAACAAATTTTAAAACTGTATAAGAAAATAAAATTTGAAACTCTTGAAATAACTGAAAGACCAAAAATGTACTGCTTTTTTTTAATCCTAACTTATTCCATCGAAATAGTAGGCCTAACATAATGTTTGTAAGGTATATCTACCTGAGCATAATGAGGTACAAGTACCATTTTACAGAGAGATTGGTTGATAAGTTTTATTAACTTCACACTAGAAGCAGTACGAGGGACATTGACGAAGGAGTTCGTAATTTTGAACCTCGGTCAAGTGACGAAGATGACATCTGCGTTGGCACTTCCCTCTCCGAACTTCCCTACCACGTCCAATTTGAGGGCTTGGCACCTGAACCAGTTTCAAGGTGCATTATTCCGTATACACCATAGGCCTTCAGTGGCATCAAGGCTCGAACTCAAGACTCGATGAAAACTGCCGGTCGCGAGTCCGTATTCGTGATCGCTAGGGTATCGCGGCCACGGATTATAACGAGAGTAGTGTACTTTAAATTTTGAGGAATGTTCTAAAATACTTAAGTAAATCACAATAATTTTCTGCCTTAACAATAATACAATTAAGAGTTCCAATTATAATCTTAAAGTAATTTGATATATTCTAGATCAATTTATTACTTATAACTTACGTTTAATGATATATGCTACATTTACTTGCCTGTGAATGTTTATCATAAAATTATTTAATATAATTTTATAAACTGAAAGCGTTATACACTTCGTAAATAATTACTGATACTTCATCATAACTTTTAATAATTTGCATTAAGGATAAATTTTTCTCAGGTGTCGTCCTCGTCACTTGACCGTGGTTCAAAATTACGAGGTCCATCGCCAATAGCCCTTGTGTTGCTTCTAATGCGACGTTAATAAAAACTGAACTAAACTAAAAAGGATAAATTTTTCTAATTAAATATATTGTTTTATTAGTTCTAAGCAAACTTTGAAGGCTTAAAAAATAATTATTCTTTATAAAAGTATTTTAATTTTATATACACAGGTAACGATTAATATAATAGAACAATTTGTGTTTTTTCAGCTAAAAATGCTTACAATTTTGCTGCTAAAGTAGTGGGCACTTCGCCGATTCTCCAGATGCATTATTTATGAGAATTTGATACATAAAACGATAGAAAATATATAGAACCAGAGAGAAAAAAGTATACATTTCCATTTTTCTCAAAATATGGTTTTTAAGAATCCGTTACATTTTACTCTAAATATACTTCATTCACAGCGCTGACATTTTTCCCATCATAAATGTGTGAGAAACAAATGTGAATGTTTTGTCTATTTACAAGAAAAAGTGTGAGAGAGAATGCATTTCTTTTAAATAAACATTCACAGATCATAGAAATTGGGTATTGTGCAAAAGGTATGTAAAATTAGAATTAAAATTATAATTTTTATAATTTTCTATTAAATTCAAATTTCGAAATTATGATTATGTTCAGTGTATAGAATATTATGTTTATAAATACTTTCCAAGTTTCCAAAATTGTAAATACAGGGAATTTTATGCATGATGTGCCTAAAAAAATAAGAGCACGACTTATAAAAGTGAGTGTAGTTATTGATTTTTAATTGCTTATGTATAATTATGCATCATTGTTATTCATGCATAATTATGTAATTTATTTTCCATAAGTATCCAAACATCTCAATGCTAAGATTCGACTTCCATTGCTTGTAGTTTTAAAAAAATTACGACTATTCAAAGTTGGTATTAAATGAGCGCTTTTCTCCTCCTCAGAGACATGTGAGTTACCTGATGCGTAAATACTTTATTATGAAACATAAATTTCGAAAATTGTATTAGTGCATTTATATCAGCGTTTTGTAAACGAAGCAATATAACTGCAATATGAAAATTACTGAAATTTTCACTAAAGCGGAATATAAACATGACTACAAAACTACTCGACAAAAAGTTTCCTTGCAACATTAAAATGAATATATATACGTAAGAATAGGATACAAAAATACAAATCACAACCTATAACCACATATAACAATTCTAATAGCATCAAGCACAAAATAGATATTATTAAAAAACTAATTAGTTAAATAAATCATAAAAGCAAATTAGTATTCAAGCAAATAAAATAAAATAATTTTTTATATAATAATTAAACAATTAAAAATTAAAAACCTGAGAACCAAAAATTAAAGAAATATATGCTTAAGAACCAGAAAATTTACAAGAAAAAGCAAAATCGAAGAAAAGCAAGAATTTAGGATAATGTAGAAAACGTTATTAATACTATTCCATTCTTTGGAATGGAGGAATGAGTATTTATACCGGTAATTTTCTGATCAAATCATCTCACTTCAATGAATTACATTATAACAAGTAATATAATAATAATAAAAAAAAATTAAAGTGAATTCCTACTTAAGTCAACAAAGAAATTTTTTATTTTAGTTACTTTTTATTAAGTAAGTACTTTTAATCTAAATATGTATATACATATGACAGAATCACAATATTAAATGGTAAAAGAAATTTTTTAACAGCGATCTACTCGCTTCGTCACTGATGGTATTTATTCCTAAATTTATATCCTGCTACATAACTTACATAAGAAATTTTTTTTCTCCCATATAAAACTAAAATTAATTATTTGAAAATCAAATAAAAAAATTTTATGCTTCGACGAGATTCGATCCGAAGGCATGAAGATTCTACAAAACGCTCTACTAACTTTGCCATAGCAAGACAAATGACATAGTAGAAGCATTGGCTTGTTTCTTAATTCATCCGGTCAATTAAATGGTTGGAATGCAGTTTAGCCCAGCTACCCTTGCTGAAAGGAATTATTCGGTGGTATTTTGCCAAATGTGGCTACCCTGGTTCACTTCGCGGACTTAACATTCAGCCAGAAAAAAAATCGCTAAGTTAGGCAATTTTTGAAATCACGCCTAGTGTTTGGGCTAAATTGCATTTTCACCAATTAAATTTAATTTAATGAATTAATAATTGAAAAACTGTATTAACATCTAGTGTCATCCACTACAAGTTTAAAAAAATGTATTTGAACTTGAGTTGATAAATAAAAAGTATTTTATTAACGATTGAAAATTTGATCAAGATATATATAGAGAGAGTGTGAGCGAACAGTAGGTTATATTTGTTATCATATTTTAAAAAAAATACGATAACAAATCAAAATTCAACAAATTCAGAAAATCAACTATAGAAAAGAGGGAAAAGAAGATAAACATATAGTAATCAACTTCAATTTAACTGCATTCAACTAAATTTAAATTACTCATATCTAAACAACTAAAGTACTTTTTAAAACAATTACACACACATTTATATATATATATAAGTAAAACTAACTGAAAAAGCTTATGTAAACTAAGAAACAGATAAAAAAAATGCTGAGTGAAACGTAGTAGGAAGAAAAATTGTTAACACGTCAAAATTATTTCTTATTTCCCAAAATAATCTTGCTCCACAAAATGTACACTTATATTAAGTCAAGCACGAGCAAAACTCTCCTTACGAGAATAAAACATCCAACCGACTTTTCTTGAAATATTTTGATAGTAAAGCAGTTATTAAGTCGTTTTGAGGGGTGCCCTGCCGGTGGACGAAAGAAATTGAGAGAGAGAGAGGCTGGGGACGAGAAGTGATGTATTTGATCGTTTGGTGTGGTGAAGGGAACCCGATAACCCCTCGGATGATCCTCCCCTCTCCCCCAGGGATGGAGGGGCTGTCATTGCGAGACAGAGATAAGAAGCTCTATATTGGCCACATTGCCTCTTTTTCCACTTCACCTCTTCGACCTCACCGAACCTCTCGCACTATTAAAGAGATACCATACTCGGAGGTGCTCTTGTGGACTTATAAAAACGTTTGAATACATGGGGAATGTATGGTGGAAATGGACAGAGTGTCCATACTTTCTTTTAGAGATGTAAGACCTACAGGGTTGCCGAAGCAATCCAACAAAACTTAAGCCCCCCCCCCCTATTTTTTTCTGTCACTTGTACAATTACTAACATGTGCCAACATGTTGTTTTAAGAAAATGGCGTCAACAAAAATGTGTAAGCATGAAATAAAGAATACATAGAGTTGAGTTCAAAAGAGATTGATGTTATAACACATTATAATTATACTTACATATAATTTGCTTAATGTATATTAACATTGCCAGGATATATTTGACTTCTTATTTTATCTACTTTTATTTTAATTTTCAAACAGAATATTATTATCTACTATAATATTTTGTCGTTTGCTCTTATTTTAATAATTAATTTAATTTGATTTTTATGGCTGAATCGTCAGTTTTTATACTCTTTTTGTTGTTAACATTTCAACGTTTTTATGCTTAAAAAAATTGTTTCATACGTGAAAATAAAAAATAAAAAAAAAAAAATCATTAAGAATTAGGAGAAAGTGTTGTTTTCTTTTCGAAATAGTAATTGCTTCTGTGAAGCTTGGGGCTCGGAAGTACACTTACTTTACGCTAATTAGTACCCACTTTGAATAATTCTACTTTTTCGATAATTTAACTAAAAAAAAAGCGTTAGCACTAGTTAAAAGAATTTCAATTTTTCTTTTTCTTTTCCCTATTTTTTTCTATTTTCCTTTTACTCCAGATATTTATTATTTATTGTTGACATGTTATTTTTGTTATATCACTTATGTTTAGAGTGCTTCCTTTTCTTTTTTAGGGAAAATAAAAAAGTGTTCGTAAGTAATCTACAGGAATGTTTTGATGGCTTAAGATACGTAAATTAAACTTCATAATCAGATGATTTTCCTTCTTGAGGAATTGTATACAAATAAATTAGTGAAAATATTTGTAGAGTTTAAATAATATTTGAAAGAACTTTGAAAGGAAACTTTAAAGGAAGGTTCGCATACAAACACTTAATTGTATCTCGATGTTCTGTTGATTTTGCGTTTTGCTATCTATATATACCACGACTTAATACTTTTTTTACACAGCCAATCTCAGCTGTTTAAGTACACATTTTATTAATTTTTATTGAATTAGAAGAAAACTTGAGAATAAGCTCGATTTGTTGTCAGTATATTCAGACATGCTTCCCCCTTTTCCGAAAATAACAGTAATAAATTAATATATTTTATCAGATTGAGCAGATTTGCAAGCAAAAATAAATGTGAATATTTAAGTTCTCACTAGTAAATTAGAAAATTTCTTTCATTTTGTGAAGGAATAAAAAGCATTGTTCAAGTAGGTCAAATAAACATTTATTTTTTATTTATTTCATAATTTTGAACAGTAGTGTCAGTATCTCAGAAACCGTTTTTAAATTTGTATCTTTTCCTGAATAAATTCAAGTTTTTTTATTTATTTATTTATTATTTTTAATTTCTCCTTCCATGTGCGCCACAAATTATATAAAACTTTAATTTTTTCAAAAGAATGCGAAACGCTATCTAACCTCCGTTTAGAAAGAACGTTAAAATAAATAAGTTAAAATATTCATTAAATATTATTCGTAGTTCATTTCGTAGACAATAGAGGTACAAAAATCAGATTCCCTGTAACAAGTTGCCAAATAATTACTTTGTTAGGAATTGAACTGTTTTTACTTCTAGAAAATGAACATGGCATTATATGCCACTCATATAATCCTTTATATATTATTTTGGGGTCAACTTTAGACTTTCTTCAAGGATTTGTTTCACATTCATGCACCTAAGTACGGGACAGTATTTATATTACAGTGTTCTCTTCATTTTTGTTTTTCATTATTTCTTATCTTTTCTCTTGAGAAATGTTATTTTTTGAACAATTTTGTATTTAACTAAGTTGAATAATTTTGTATTTAACTGATGGTTCCTCAATGTTTTTATTAAAATTATTAAATATAATTAGTATTTCAGATAACTTTAGCTTTTTTTCCATTATCGTATTTTATATATTTCAAATTTAGGATATTTTTTAAAAATATTTTTATGGTTATTTTGATAATTAATTGCATTTTTCATACAATTATGTAAAGGTTTTAGGCTTTAATCTACGATAAGTTTTTCATATTTATTTCTTCAGTTTTAATCTGTATTTTAATGTGTCTAATTAATCGTATTTTTTAACATTAACAATTATTTACATTCTTATAAATATAATCAAGATTTTTTTTTCTATGTTCGACTGTTAGTTTTGATGATCTGGAAAATGACCACGAAACATTAATCAAGACTAAATTAATTAGTTATAAAACTGAATTTTTCATGACTTTTTGAATCAATGGGTTAATGGTACGTCAAACTTAATTCTTGAAAAATGGGTTAAACTACGCGCCAAATACAAAGCTAATGCGACTGGATTTCGTTTCACATGGGAAAATTGTCATTCTTACCGTGTCATATACATTCAGCAATCTGCATAACACTGTCCATACACTTGTAATATCCAAACATTCAAAGCTAAATATTTGAAGTGTCCACTTGGGGAGTTTATTTTTATTTATCTAACCACAATTCTCATAAACCATATATTTTTACATCGAAATCACTTTAACCCAAAATAATTCTCAAGCACCTCTCCTGAGAACAGGGCACTTATATGAGATACTACAAGAGTTTCATTTCAAGTCTTTTTGGCATTAAGAAGCTCTGTGGATATTCATTCTGTAAACATGGCAAGAGCTGGGATTTCTGCGCAGAAATCTTCTTTATGAGCTTCCGGAGAAGATATCATAAACAAGGGAGATACAACTGTCCCTGGGCATCTAACTATTTTACATTCCTCCCACACTTAAGTGTGTGTGTGTCCTGTCGCTTCCTGCTTCCATTTCCTATTAAAACCCAAGAGATTTGAAGATGAGCCCCTGAAGATGTTGCCATGCTTGAGACATAAATATCTTGAGTAAGATGAGTGGAAAAAAAAGATCTTGATGGTCATGGCAAAAACTGCTGAGGCTAATGAGTAGCAGTTAGGAATTATGTGAAAAAACTGTTAATAATCTTGCGTCATGATAAGAGGGAAATCTTGGAGATTTTATTTATTTTTGAGCGAGAACCCAATTTTTTTCTGATCGTGGAGTTTTTCTGATTTTTTTAGTGCATGTGACGATTGCACTTCAGTTACATTATTCACTTCAGTAAAGGGTGTGTTCATAAGAACTGAACATTATAGTACTTTCTATCTTTAAAATGTCGAATATTGCATTTGAAAAAGCGTATAGATTGATAAATGCTTTCCCTAATTATTTCAAAAATAACAATTTCAATTTTATCTTGTTTAACTTAATAGATCTCTATGGCATTTATTTCTAAAAATTAATCCTCAAAAGTAATTATTTTTTTACATCAATTTTTTTTTCGCGTAATTTAGCTTAGTAAAAATAAATAAGTTTATAATATATATCTGCAAAAAATTTACTTTCTTTCTGAATTCAAAATTTGGTTTAAATTTATATGTACTTAATCTAATTAATAGTTTAAATAAGATACTCATATATATATATATATATATATATATATATATATATATATATATATAAATTTGTGAATCAAATAACACATAATGTTTTAAATAAAGATGAATCTTTGTATATTGTCTTTTTTTGAAGCAATGTTCTTTATTAGACAATACTAACTCAAGTATTGCTTTCATTTCTTTTTTCGTTTCATAGTCACAAATCAGGCGTCAATAATTCTCAAATGGGTCTAGAGGGATGGTAATTTTAATCAAATTACTCTTGATAGATTTATATTAATGAATGTAAATGTTTGTAAAAAGCTTTAGCAAACATGATTTGGTTTCCTCAGGCTAGGTTTAATTTTTCATAAAACAAATATAAACTTAAAGCAGCCAAATATATATTTTGTGCTACATATGTTACAGGAGACCAGAATCATTTTTATGCTACTGCGCACTGAGTTAGCTATGCTTTAATAAAATATCGCATTTTATAGTATAAATTTCAAATCGATATATTATATCAAGTGTCTATCAAACGAAGAGATGTGGTGAAAAGTTAAAGGTGATCAAACCAATATTATTAGTAACCAAATGATTAAGAATAATACATGATATTTAGAATAGATCGACTATAAAGAGGCAAATTCTATCATCACCTTTGGCACGTGGTGTTTGACGACTCTTATTATTCCATTTTTGATAAATCTTTAACAATCTATCGAGACTTTATAAATCTAAACAATGCTCTGTTATGTGGGGTTTATATTTTTAAAGCAACCATAGAAATAAAAATTCCATTTTATAAACCAAATAATAATAATAGCTAACTAACTTTTATTACTCATTTATTGCAGAAAAATTACAACAGAGTGAATTTTATTTCTCTTTTCCTCCCAGCAATGAAATGGACTCGTTTGTCCAAAAAAGAGAGCTAGGGATCTTTTCGTCCTGGTTGATCTATGAAGCAAATAAATCAAAACATGTGAATTATTTTACTTTTGAATCAAAATTGAACTATTTATAATATAACGCAATAGAAATACTCTGCTTGGCCATTAAAAATAATTTGTAACCGTTTTCTGTCTGTCCATCTGGTGATTTCAAACAATGATATATGACAGTTTAGCTGGTACTTCTCCTTCATTACGGTCACGGTGTTATAGCATAGTGGTCACAATTATTTAATTCTACAGTCATTTTTAAATCTAATTAAATAATCAATAATATCAAAACTGCAATTGAAGTTAAATAAGAGCAGGACAAAGCACTTTATTAACTACAACAGAATATTTGTCTATCTCTATGGAATCTTACTTTATATTCTAATAAAAGGAATCGGAACGATTGATGCTACTAAAGATTCGTCTTGTAGCGGGGCTGATGCATATTGAATCTGGTTAAGGTTCTATGTCCTCCGAGAGGGAGGTGCCAAATCAGGTGTCCTCTCAGTGACACGCCAATAAACTATTACACTCTCTCTTTTGCACATCTATACCTAATTAAACAAGGACATTTAGCTCCGTAACGGTTAGCGTGCAATTTACTAATTATTCCACATCAAACTAGAGCTACGAAATTAGCTTTCGTTGGATAGCAAACTATTAATTTTTTTAATCCAGCTAACGTTGTTCTTTAGATTATTTGATTCCATTCTCTAACCGAACCTTGTTACACCACGAAACAAAAACACTAAAGAAAATTATGATATTATATTTTTTCATACACACATGTAATGTGCTATGTTCATAAAAAACCTTTATGATTTTAAACTATGTAATAAGAACATTTATGTTTTATTCCATCCAACACTTTGACATTTTCGGGACAGAAAAATTCAAAAAGTGGAGTTAACCGATTTGGCCAGAAGAAATTTATTACACCTACATGCTATTTATTTACAAAACCAATTCCTCCAGTTATCAAACATTCTTTATATTGAATATACTTTTTTCTACAGCCAAAAACTTTCCCCTTTACTAACTACATTTCTCTCCCCCCCCTCTCTCCGATCTCCTCTTTTGCTCTTAATATATCGAAACACAAGTGAGATTGCAACATTTGCGATAAATAAAAAAACAGTTCGCTAGATAAATTGAGCAAGTGCTGAATCTTCTTGCCGGCGTTATCGTCTCTGGGATGAGGGTGGGGGTGAAAATGAGCGCTTACAGCGAAAATGTCTCAATTTACGAGCAAACGGAACCTCCGTAAGGACACTTACAAGCGAAACACATTTCACTGAAAAGGAGTATTTCTTTATATATTGCTTAATCAACCCTTTTTACTCCACCCGTAAACGAGGTACATTTTCACGTAGCAGGAAAACACATCAACAAACAAAATGAGTTCTTTTTGCAGTACATCTGTCGTAGCGATAAAATTCCGCAAGTGTAAACCTTTCTTTAATGGATTCTCATTTAAAAAGGATGTTAAAAGAGCTGAAAACACCAAGGAAACGAAAAGGAAAGGATCTGTATTTTTCTCTCTTCGTTTTCTTACATTATTTATTTCTTTCCATTGCACTGCGATATCTAAATAGTTCCAGACTTCGATGGTTGGTTGGTCGGAAAGAGTTATTGGATGTCAAGAGGCGGGTTTCTGTTTAAATTTATTTAAGAAAGGTTGTACACATAGTTCCAGTTCTTTTTTTTTATTCTACATTCTACATTCGTCGCGCATTGTCCATGCTAGTTTTAAGTTAGAAGGTCGGAAAAAAATATGCTTTCTTTTTCGCTTATCTCAGTGCATGTTTGAGTAAATCTGTTTTCTGTTCCTATTTATTACATGAAAATCAGATAGGGAATAGCACCGGAAATACACAAGATAGTGTTGAGTTTAAAATTTATGTATTTAGGGATTCAGAAGACGTGTAGGAGGGAATTATGATAAGAAATAAACATTTAGCTATCAATTACAGCTGAAGTATGAATGGAATGTAAAGTTATACAAAAAGTAGTAGAAAATAACGATTTTCAAAATGAAATACATATTAGGAGTGTTATGTGTTTCCTTCAATTTATAGTCATCTTTTAAATCTATTTAAATAGTCAATAAGTGCAAAAGTTCAACAATAGATATGTAAGAGCAGGACAAAACCCTTTATTGACTACCAAAGAATATAACTACATGGTCGCTTTCTTTCAAATCCTTTTTAACTCGGTCAAGATAGAATACATTCTAATAATGTAGTCTTAGCTCACCATATCACTCATTCTGAGTCAAACACTTCTCGATAACAGCAAATTCTAATTTAAGTATTTTCACTAAGAGTCACTTCAATACAAATAATTGATTACGATGTTTTTCTCAATTAACAAATATCTATCTGCCGGTCATTTCTTCTACATCCTTTCTTTTTCTTTTCAATTCTATTTCATTTATATATTACCATTTGTAATTCAGTTCACTTCACCTCTTATCTTCACATAATTTACTTAATCAAGTTCCATTTTTCTTGTGAAAAATTGCAATTATATGAATTCAAATAACCAAAAATTCTCCGAGGTTAAGGTAGAGTAAAATGCGAATAGCCCAACGTCGCAGGTGTAGGTTTGCGACATAACTTCAAAGTTGTGTGAGTATTAGACATAATAAATTATAATTCAATAATGATCTATCAATATTATAGAGCCAGTTTATTCATTCCGTGAATAATTATCAAAAATAATTCAAATATATGTGGAATACGTAATTTAACTCTACTCAACTGAATATTACAATAATTAATTATCCGTAGGACTCTAAATAAGATATTTCATATAAGAAGATTCGAATCAGTAGACATCTAATTACTGGGTCTGGTTCCTTTTATTCATGGGATCCATGTCAAGTACATACTCTTTGACTACCTTCTTACATTTGCTTTTTGTGTTCGTATGACTCCCTTTAATTCCTCGTCTTCCAATTCACTATACTTCTACTTATATAGTTATTCTAATTTACGTACATCATAGTTCTTTCACAAGGCGAGGTTTTGAATTCAAACATCTTGGCAAAGCAAATTTAGACATTAGTCAAAGAGAAATGCGCATGGGAACCTGTTATAAAATTTTCAATAAAAAATACTTTGAATATTTAATTTTCAATATCATATTTTTAATAGTTATTGAATCCAATATGAGGTTGTCCCCAAAACAATACGAATAATTTTATTGCACGCATCTAGCATATTTCCGGAGGAGTCTACTGGCAACTATAGGTGAATTGAAGTTTCAGTTACATATTCCAACAATCAGCAAGTTGTCCGATTTGTCTAAGCATGCGCAGCAATCTTGTAGAGTGTCATTGGGTGAACGTATGTCACATTCATGATGGAACAAAGTATTGAAAAATGATATGCGATGAACTTGGTAAATTTAGTCATGCAACTCTGGAACTTATGCCGTTAAAACATCTTTGTCTTCCCCATCCACCATACAATCCAGACTTAGCTCCTTACCATACCTTGTTCCCTAAACTAAAGATGGAATTAAAAGAACTCCCATTTCAGCACATTTAAAGCTCAAGAAACCGTGACCAGAAAGCTTCGAAGCATTTCTTAAAATGAGTTAGAACAGTGCTAAGAACAATGACAGCATCACTTGATTCGGTGTATTAATGCTCAAGATTCATACTTCGAAGAATATTTGGTGTATATTTAATTGTCTGTGCAATTATACAGGGTGTTTGAATACTCACGGTCAAAAATATAATGTATTATGGAAACATCTGAACAAGGGATTTCCACCATACTATGAACAGGCGGAGAGTAAGCAGTGAACCTTTGGACGGCGCTGTGCTGGAAAGCATAAAGCGCGAGTTTTCTTACATAACGTCATTTTTACCGTGGATTTCTAGAAGCATAGCCGTTGCCATGCCTTCTGCCTGTTCTATTCAATTTTCAGCCAGAAATTTCAAAATACTCTATAAAATTTTTAAAAAATTTTTCTCATTACTTTTGACACAACTTTGTATAAGTATTTTAAAAGACATTTGTACAAGTCACGCTCAAAGGATGCAAAAATATGAGACTGAAAATTATAGATGCTTTTTTCTTATGTAATTATTTCTGAAATATTCTTAAAATTTTAATTCAGCCTTTTTTCTTTGTAATTAAGGATTTATATTTTTAGAAAAAGAACATTATGTGCCTTAAAGAAATTCTTGTTGCTTTTTTGTATTTTTCCAACTTTTTCTTGTTTTCAAAGACTGCATTTATAAATTTAATTTAATAAAACATAAAAGGAAATAAGATTTAAAAGTTTGAAATAAGAAGAATCTTAAAACTATACAATATCAAAATTTAGGCACTTCTTAAAATTGTTATTCAGATACTAAATATTACACGCAAATCTGGATAAAATAGTTTACTATTCTCCCAAATTTTTATTTTTATATCTAGCTAAAAATAGATCCCAAAATTTTAAGGTGTTGATTATATTAAAATACCTATTTCAACAATCCCGATAATTAATGAAGCAATTGATACCGTATTAGTAATAATGGGATTAAATTCTCGAAATTCGGAAACCTTTATAATATAAATTAAAAGACGCATGAGTTATTTTGATATTTAAAGGGATTTCTTCAAACCCTTCACTTTGCCGCTTCGAATCAGTTATCCTATAAACACCTAGGAAGTTTAAATTAACCTCGAAACTACTGACACACTCTCTTCGCATTTGCTTTCATAGAATTTGGCAAAAGCCACGATATATTTCTAAGAATCACAATTATACTTTTATAGGTGCTTTCATATCCATTCAATTTAAAATAAAACTCCTCCTCTATAAAAGGCGTATTATCATATTCTCTTCCATTTCCATCAAATTAAATTGCGAAATTACCTTCTTCGCTTCCTCTGGTACAAAGCGATTAGTCAAATATTTATTAAGAAAGCCTTATGAGCGTCGCATGCCCTTTGGCTCTCTGCTCTGCACTTACCATAACAATCGGTCTATGTCTCTCATAAGCTGCTTAGAAAACGAAAGAGTTTAATTGAAACTGACTGCACTCTCCCCATCCTGCCAGATATCCTTTTGTCTTCACTCTTCGAGAAAATACCTTTTGATCTGATTATTTACCCTTTATAAGTGCTATCTTGCCACTCTTAATACCATTTTCCGCAGTTATTCGTCGATTATGAAAATATAAGAAGGTTAGGATGAGTATGTTGTCGTAAGAGTGCAACTGGGATGCATTGCAAACCATACTAAAAGTAAAAGTGACTTACACGTAGTACACATGTGGAAAGAATAGGTAGATACTGGTAATTTATTTTAGTAGCACAGGTTTTGCTAGAATTAAATTCACTTAGAAACACCTTCAGGTCTTTTTTGCTTTTATGGAAATGGAAAATGTTCGAATAATATTATTGGATAAAGTTTTCATTTTTTAGAAGATGTTTGCTAAGAAGCATGGATAGATTTCCACCTGAAATCAGATTTTTTAGCGTAATCTTTGGATAAAAACTTGTGATTGTTTCAGTTGTATTTTACGCAACAAATGCATTCTTTGATTTAATCTTAAAAAATAAAATATAGGACATATATATTTTCTAGTTTCCTTTGAATAATTAACTTTTGAAAAATAGAATTGAAAATATGATTTCATTACGTTTCTCTTATATTTTGAGAAATGAATAACTTAATAAAAGATCACTGCAAGCATTGCAACCCCATTCAAGTAAAATGAAAGAAAAGTATTTATTTTTATTTTAGTAAAAAAATTATTTTTTAAAGCCTTTATATTAATAGTTTTGAAATGTCAAGAATTTAAATGTTTATGCTTGTAGATGCTCAGTATAAGTTATTGAAGCTTGCATATTGTTCCGAACCTGCGATGATGCTTCCCTGCAACATTCCTCTTATGAGGGAGTGATATTTTTTGAGAGATTTCATCGGTCACCAAAGAAAGCAATGATTCGTCAACCTTGGCGATGTGTTTGGTGGCTATTTAAGAAACTTGATAAGTAACTTGGTGACTTTGAAGTCAAAGTGATGTTTCTTAAAAATCAGTATATTGACTAGGGTGAATGCTTTGGAATTTTCCTGAACTCCTTTTCCTGATGTCACACCTGGCCAGAACAGCTATAAGTGAGGAGAGGTGTGAAGCCTGAGCGAATCAATTGAGGATTGGCCAAAGGGAATTGTTTGAATTTGCCGAGCTAATGCTGAGGAACGGCCAGTATCATCTGAGGAATCTGTCTAGACTGCCGGAAGTTGTTTGAGTCCATGCAAACTATTATTTTGGAGATCTGTCGAAAGTACGAACTACTAAGCTGGTGAGCTGAATGTTACTAAAAAGGCTGTGTTATTACAAGTGTTGCTTTGTATCTATGTTACTGATCTGCTGCTTTGTTTTGGGATTGAGCTATTAATCTGTCCAATCATTGCTACATGTATTCGTCTTGTCCTTAACATGCGTGAATAAAGCGTCAGTTGCTATTATCCACCATGTTGGATTGCTTTTACTCGTACACCACCACAGCTATTTGTTGAAATGCTGGAGCTAAAATGTTGCGCAAGACATCCAAGAAAACTTTAAACTGTTTTCTGTTACTTTTTGATTAATTATGTTATTTATTTGAGAGAAATATTTGATGTAACACATATTTTTGTACATGCATTCATTTAATGATATTTTTATGAATTACATAACTTATATAAACTTTGTGTGAATCCAAATTTAATTAATAATATTGCTATGTAAAGTGTATGAATACACACACACAAAATCAGATTTCTCTAATCTAGCTTTGGAAGCGCTTTTGTCTGCAATTACAAACTGTGATGGCAATTGATTTTTCATTTAAGGTACTTAACTTCATTTTTGTTAGCGTTGTACTTAATAAATGCATTAAAAAAATCCTGTTCTTTCTGCTTATCAAATATTCTTGTATGTATACTCGATACTATTATTAATATAATATTATTTTATTACTTCTCGGCTATTAAATACGCATTTTCTTAAATATCAAATGTAAATTTTACAGAATTTCAAGAAATAACTAATCTTTGAAATTCTAAAGAATTTCAAAGTTTTTTCTCAAACTTAAATTAGAAAATAACATATTATCTTAAATCCCAACTGTATCTTCTGAGTTTGCTGCTGATTGAATTTAGATAATTCTGAATGTTAACAAATCTTGAAGAAATGTAAAAACATCTATTTAAATAGAAGTAATGTTTACATATATACTAAATTCTTTTAAAAAGTTACGATAAATTAATATGAGCAACAACCTTATTATGCATTTATTACAAATACCAACAATTACATAGTTTATTGAACAGAAATGTCACATTATTTAGTAAACAATTTTAGCTAAGTATTGCTTTTACAGTGAATACCTAAAATATGCTCTTGGATAAAAATAAACCTCTTCAAGCAATGACATTAAAAAAAAAAAGTTTTTTTGCTGATTTTCATTTGAATTACATTCTTCATTATTTTGCATTACTATTTATGATTACTACCAAACTATTCATTTGCGGTTATGTTTTGTAGGTGCACAAAGAAAAAGGAACAAACTTTTAATAACTCCATGTTTTCCTTCTCTACCTTCATGCTTAAGATTATTGGTTTATGAAATATTTTTAATATTTCTGAAATAAAGCTATTTTCTTACATTCAGCAAGAAGCATACGTCATACAGTAGATTAAATCTTCCTTTATCTGGTGTTTAAAATGTTTTACTTACATTTATATCGTCCCTAACTCTATCTCTGGAAAAATATTGCACAATTAAGTATCTTTTATTCCGGTGAAAAACTCGAAGCAACCCAGATATCTTTTTCTTTCCCATGAGGTTTACTGTCTTTGGTAAACACGGGTGACGCACTCCCCGGATAACCTAGCGATCTTTCTCAATTTTCGACCCTCCTTCTCGTCAACCAATTTTTGTCTTTTTCTTCAAAGATTTCATGTCTGGATTACAGTTAAATCTTGTTTGGCGCAGCTTAGCTACAACTAGCTCTTGCGCGAATAACATTCACATTCACTCACTCATTCCGGTGCATAACGCATACCTATAATTTCAAGCTACATTTCTTAATTCTTAGGTATAATTCATTGAATAAAGTGCACATTGTTCTTTACGAACGAACCAGAAATGTACATGGACGATGCTCTAATCTTTTGAAGTTATTCCTTTGAAGGATTTTTTCAGGTTTTCAAAAAAATGGTACACTGAATCGAAAAGCGATAAGAAGAATAATATGTATATCGAGGGGGAAAGAGGGCAAAAGGCTTGAAAGAGTAAATAATTCTGCAAACAGAGTGGATTATATTCAACTCAGTTGTGCACAAAAATGCTTATTTTCGAGAAAAGGAGGACATAATTTGGGACAAAAACAAGTACTTACAACGCAAATGAATTCACAGAATTAGAAGTCAGGTATCTTCTCTTTCTTCAGTCATTTAAAGTCGTGATTCTGAAATGAACATAAGAGATTTAAGTAAATAGCATTTACTTTGTTGAAATATGGGGTTCTATTGTTTCTTTTAAGTAATAAATATAGGTCCTACCGAACAAAATGAACATAGTAGTAGTTTCAAATTCAAAGTCATTTAATTTGCGATAGAAAATAGAAATTGTTCTACAGCAAAGATGTGCTTATAGATTTTTAAGTGAATATGGATGCCGTTTCTTTTAAGTAAATGATATTAATGCTCATATTTTTCTAGTTTCTTATTCTTCTTATATCCGGCGTATAACACGCACAAGTAAACTTTGATCTTATTTTTGTATTTAAAATGCGCGTTAAATGCCGGGATATACGATGCATAAATTTAAAAAAAAAATCATTTTTGTGCCTTTCGCTGTTAAATTGTGAAATATTGTACAATTTATTAAACGTGTTTAGGAAATCATCAAAGTTTGTTATAAAGTAAAAACTCTACAGGATATATACTTCTTAAAAAAGTAATGAATTTAAAGTAATAAAATATCAAAGAAAAAACAGGAAAAAAGGATCATTGTCCCTTTCGAAATCTCGAAGGAACATCAGACATTAATTTTATTTTTACTATACAACTTTTGCCTATACAACAAAGATTTGAATTTCATTAAATTGCTTTATAATGCGAACGACTTATTTAGAATTATGCTCTAGCAGCTTATTTAGCATTTTTAGGCAATATGACAGGATAATCATAATTAAAATATGCATAACGGAAATATTGTTGACTTCATAATAAGAACAATTTCTTTGTTTTCTGATACGCATGCAATGTTCCGATAAAAAAAATGCAAATATGGCCGAAAAATATATTTACTTATTTAGATCAAACCAACAAGTAAAATGTTTCTTCGTAAAATAAAAAATAAATATAAGTGATAAGCTCTCCTTTTTAAACTTCTTAATTCGAAAAGATATAATGATAATTTTATTCTTCTCGTTTAAGACTTTCACATTCGAGTAATTTTTAAATATTAGATTCCGCGAAAAATAAAATGGAGGAGGAATGGTATATCTTCTTCATGTAAAAAAAAAAAGTGGAGAGAGAAAAAAAACGTTGAATCTCGTCTTAAATCAAGGACCCCAGCGACAACTCGAGAACAAAAATTACGCTTCCTGGGGAGTCAGTAATTACTATTTAATTCTAATTTCAAGCAAAATTATTGTTACTTGTCAACTCTCTAATGAGCTCTCTAGGGTGTGAGAGAAGGGAGAAAAAAATTCGAAAAAAAAATCAAAAACAAACTGCCGAGAGTGTGGAAAAATTAAAGATTGAAAAAAAAGTCGATCTTTTTCATCTTTATGAAAAATATCTTTATGAATTTTTTTTCCTCTCTTTCTCTCCTCCCTTTACCCTCCCGCTTAATTTTTCAGAGAAGTGGCCAGCTTTATAGCAGCGTAATTACATTTTAGTATGCAAGCGACGCAAAGCCTCTCAATTACAGACGCGTGAATTAAGTGCGAGGGGTAAGCAGTATGGGGTGGTGGCAAGAGGGAATAAAAAAACTACATACATAATTACGAGCGCTTCTGCTCACTCGGAGTGAGAGGGGAGAGTTAAGGCATTAAGAGAGAAAGAGAGGGGAAAAAACTTCAATTATTCAAATTATGTGGTTACTGTTACTGATTAGAGGCGACAGAAACCATCTTTTGTCTCAGAGAAGATTCTCGGCCGCTTTATGCTGCTTTCTCTATTGCTACATTTTTCAAATGCTCATTGTGCTTCCTTGCCCTTCGCGTTTTTATTTCATTGACGGTATTATTCAATGGGTGGTTGTTGTTTTTTTAGTTTTTAAGAAGCCTCCTTTACCTTCTATGGTACTCTCCCAAAAGAATTGAGAAAGGGCCTCATTATCGCTCTAGAGAATGTGCTTAATTAAGTTTTACGTTTTAAATATTTATTGATTGGCATGTGTGTTGAGAGGCATTATCGTCATAAAGGCAATATAGTCAGACAATGATGGGAATGTTTGTTTTATTCCGTAACATTAAAGCTTATGTTTTTTTAAAACGTTTTTATGTATTTCACTTGGTGTGTGTGTGTGTGTCATCAAATTTTCGATCGTTACTTTAACCAACTTCCCATCAATCTAGAGTTCTGAAACTTTAGAAATCGTTCTTACTCGCCTAACAATGCAATATGTAGACATTTGCGACAAGTTTTAACTATGTTTGTTTAATAATGCAGTTTAGTCCAACCACTTGGCGCGATTTCAAAAATTGGCGCTAAACTTGGCGATTAATTTTGGTTGAACGTTAAGACTTTAAAACGGATCAGGGTAGACACATTTGGCAAAATACCGCCAAATAATTCTTCCCGCCAAGGGTGGTTGGGTAAACTTCATTCCAACCATTTAATTTACCTGATGAATTAATTAATTTTAGTTAGTTTTAACCTTTTTATGTATTTCACTTGGTGTGTGTCTGTCTGTGTGCGTATCAGTGTGTCATCAAATTTTCTATTGTTAATTTAACCAACTACCCATCAAGCTTGAGCTCTGAAATTTTGGGAACCGTTCTTACTTGCCTAACAATGCAATATTTAGATAGTTGCAACCAGTTTTAATTGAAATTTCAATAATTTTCTTTAATAAACTTTGCCACCATATAAAAACGTTGGTTTTTATCTCGAATTATTTTTAATGTTTATTGTTATGTTATTATAGATACCGAAATGGTTTTATAAACTCTTTTTTCCCTTGCTATTATTTAAATATAAAAGATTATTCAAAATGAGTCATCCGACTTCAAAATTCTATATTTTCAAAAATAAACGACACATGTGATAAATGAATACGAAGGAAAAATGTGGAAGTCTTGTATGGGGAATAATAGGTGGTCCTCGAGTGTTTTTCGTGAAACTATTTCACGATAGCTATTTTAGAATCTTTCACGAACTACCTCATAGTTGGATTTGTCGCCGTCCATCACATGGCTTGATGTTACGTGACTGACCACCAAGTCATCTGATACGGCTCCATGTGATTTTTCCTTCGGGGGATTGCAAAAATTTTAGTGCATGAGCCCCTACTGCCTATAAAGTTATGCGAACTTAATGGATTTCTTCTACGGTACAATCACTTACCACTGATACTTTACAAAGTGTTTGGCAGGAATTGACATGATACGTGTAACTAAAAGAAGTTACGAGTATATCCCCAGTTTTCCTTTACATTTAGTATTATTTTTTTATCTGTCTCGTTTATTTATGAAAATATGGAATTTCAAAATAGGAGAAATCATTCTGAATAACTCTGAATATTTTTTTATTTCGAAAAATAATGCTATTTTTTTTTTAAAAAAAAGCAAATATATAACATTTTATACCTCGTTTTTATTCTACTCCCTTCGACACTGTTGCATAATTTTATATACATATTTTAATAATAAAATATTCATGTAGGCTACAGTGATCTTTTCAGAATCATTATGGAATCTACCTGGAAAGTCATCCTGGTTTCTTTCTCATGTTATTCAAATTCAACTTAGTTTCTCTTGAAGATTTCGTAAGAAAGGTATTGTTTAAATTTTGTTTTAGTTTTTAATATTGCAGAGACCACTACCTATATATAATAAACCAGAAAAGATTATCAGAAAATGTGTTCACGAAAAGAAGGCAAAAAGATATTTCGAATTGAAATTCTTGTCTTTATTTATATAATACATTAAGTAAAAAGTAAATTAAGTTTAAATATATGTAGCCTGACACACACACACACACACACACACTCACACATATATATTTATAACTAATTGAGTCTATGTAAATAATTAATTTGGATTTCAGTGTTTTTTTAACTTCTTAATAATTTACATTTCAATGTATTTGAATGAATTAATTCTCTGATAACAGTGAAATAAATTTATTTTAACTAAACCAAAGGTTTCTATAAGTTTTTCAACAAGTATATTTATCTTAATATTTGTATTAGACTATCCATGTTTCAAAAATATTATAAGAAATTAGGAATAAAAAATATAAGAATCATTTTACAAAGTACCCATGGACGCCTATTGCTCGTCTTATCTGCTATCTTATGGGTTATTCTAATTATAAGATTAAAATTTCACTTAAAGTTCAAGCACAGACTAGGTGAATAAAATATATGTTTAATTTATCTTCTATTAATTGAGGAGGGTGTGCTCTCCACAGTTAAGTTCCATTCTGCGAGTGCGAAGAAGATCTATAATTGAATGCTCTAATCGGAATAATATGCGAGTACCTCCTGCAATTGCTCCGAAAACGTTGAATCACATTCTCTCCAAATATTACAGAACACTTCCGGGCATATGATTCAAACATTATTTTTACTACCGTATCTTTAATTCTGTTTAATTCAATTCTCTGCTGCTTTTATATGACTTAATTATATCTACTCACTCCACCTTCAAAGCTTACTAAATTTGCATCACGTTCTATTTTATTGCAAAAGAAGATGGAAACTTGAATAAAAAGTCAGAAAGAAAAGCCAGAGGGTAGTATCGCGAATAACCCAAGTTACAACATATTTAAGAGTTTTATTTTTTTAATTTCTCCCTCTTTTGCGTATATTATTTCCACGCCAAAATAAAAACAACTACCATATAGAACAAGTATATTTACTACTTGCAAAAATGTTTCATTGTAAAATAAATGCAAGACTCTCCCTCTTATGCATTCTTCTGTTGCATAAACCAATGATGCATGATCACTTCCTATGTTACTCGTACTCAAATTTATTACGCTACGTGGTTCTTTCACTATGTTTAAACTGAAATGAACAAATTTATCTGACTGGATTTATGAATTAATTCAGAAAATCATCATCTTGTATTCGTACTTAATAGATTTCGGAGTCGCTGAACGCGAAAATTGCCACTTGGCTCAGGTTTTTAAGTAAACTCACTGTTACCTGATTAAAAGGGCTGATGCATGGTAAATCTGTCGAGGTCACATGTCGTCCCGTTGGTGTCGTTTGAAAGTTACGATATTGGAGTGCCAGTTCAAATGTTACCTTCATCATTTGACCGAAGTTCAAAAATACGAGATCCGTCACTGATATCCCTCGTGTTGCTTCAGGCAACGTTAATAAACAACCAATAAATCTACAATCTGGAAGGCTCTTAACATCCAGAAATAAGATCGTCATTGACTAACTGAGGATTACAAGAATGCTGGATCGTCAAATCAAGGTCGCAAAACTTCCAGCTGATCATCATCGCTGAATCCATTCATTCCAATTTAAATGACGATTTGGACATCAGATGATTCTTTAGAAGAAAAATTATGGTTTGATATTTTTGAACCTATCCATTCTTCTCAGTTTCTTTACATACCTGTAATCCATAAGACACCCAATTCTTCCAGCATGAGCCACGCGTAACTTTCGGTTTTTCCTCATGCTAAAAACTGCCACTTAAAGAAACCAGATTTCCGCCAAGAGTAGCATCTTGTAGAATTCGACGTATCAATTGCGCGCCATTTTAAAAGTAACGTTCGAGAGACGAGTCTGGCAGAGAAAGAATCGTCGTGAGAAGAGTGTGGTAGCCCGAGGGGATATATATAATCTGTACTCGTGTATATATTTAGTCAATCGGAAAGTTCTGCCCATTTGTGAAGTGGAAGCAAATAATTCATTTTTCATACATATAATAACATTTAATGAACAGTACAAAAAAGAGCATCATAAGGTTTTAATTATTACCATATAATAACAGAGATATCCGGATAAATTTTATTCTGTATGTTAATTGATTCTTACGTACATAATGTAATAAATTACAGCTGTTGATTAGGATTTCAGGAAGCCGTAGAATTCAGTAATCAGCAGTATAGAGAAGATAAAAGTTAAGTCTGTTGAGTTCTACAATGACGATTTACGAAAGATCAAGAAACGCTGGAAAAAATGTATAATTCTAGATGTGACTATACAGAGAAGTATGAAGAATAGTACATACAAATTAAGTTTCTATTGTGATTATTTTTAGTAATGAGGAAACTTTATAAATACCCCTGGTTAATAATTAAAACTTTACAAGTACGTTATTGTGGGTTACTTCAATCTGCGATTAAGCGATATATATATATATATATATATATATATATATATATATATATATCACCTATTTCTTAATAATTAAAATTCTACTATACTTCTTTGTCATTCTCGTCGTTACTTATGACCTCTTGTCAGAATGATAGTAATTTGTAAATACCATTTTCGAAAAATGCCTTGCCCTTACAAACAATTATCTCAAGTAACTCTTAACATCTGTTTCAGTTTTGATATTTTTTCCCTCAAAAAATTAGCACAGGTGATAATTTGAGGTTTCTAGGTCTGGGGGTTGCAACAGAATTTTTCAACTTAACTTCTAGTAATTTTGGACGAATCGCCAACGTAGTACGCGGTTTGGCGTTATCATGATGTAATATGATGTGCTTCCTAATGAATATCGCCAGTTTCTTTTCTTTGAGTGCTGTATTTAAATTATCCATTTGCTGAAAGTATTTTTCCTGATAGATCTTTTCGTTAGGTTTCAAAATTTCGTACTATATTGGACTTTCCACCATATACGACTATACAGAATTCTCTTATTTAGACTCAAGCTCGATTTTGGGGCGGGAAACAAGATGTTCGGACCACTCTTTTCTTTATAAAGTTTGCATAGGTTATCCAGTTTTCATTCCGATTAGGGTCGATTTTGTTCCGAAAAAGCTGGGATGCACATGGGACGACTTGATTAAGAAACATTTTCTGAATTCATAAGGCTTTCATAAGGAATATTTATAGATTAATCCTACTTTCTGAGTGTGTTCCGAAAAGTTTTTTTTGAGCTAAGTTAAGCTTTTTGCATAAACTCCATTGTTGTCAAGAAAAAGTCCTTTTCTATCATGGTCTAAACAGCATCATCTCCATCAGAGATGATCAACAAGATGGCTCATGTAAGTTCTACCCAAACTGGTAACTCCATCAAACCTTTTTAGTGAATCTTGTGAAGCGCTACAATATAATTTCTTCCTTGTTGTAATTTTACAAAATACAGGGCCGTCAATGACTTTTACCGGTTGCCATGTTAAGAGATTTAGAACAAAAGAACTAAAATTGGTGTAAAAAGGAGCAAATTATGTCTCTTTTTACAAAAAGCATCGAACCGAAGGTACTAATTATGCCACCCCAAAATTATGCATTTACTCAAGAGTCGAATACTTCTGCGAACACGTACGTACCTGTGAAGCTGTGACTGTGGAGGGAATATAAGCGCACGAAGAGTTGCTGGCGATTTGTGCTCGTACTTCCTCCATGTTTCTTGCAAGAGTTAGGAAAGTTTCTTAAGGTATCGGGTAAAATGAATAGCCACTAAAGTATGCATGCCGAAATGAGATGGGGAATTGTCGGTAGATTGCAATCTTCACAATCACAGTTGGCTATAGAGTTCAAAGTAATGCTTAGTGATCGTATGCAATGTGTAGGAACTGTTTCAGGACACTCATTTTTCATATTGAGAAGATTAAGACAAGATGGGTCACGATCGACATCACAAACGAACATTGTTATTTGGCACTTTCAGCACGGAGACACAAGACTACTACAGCTTAATGGCTTTCCTTTGATCTGCATCCTGCTACTGAAACCTGAGTGTCCCAATATGAAGCTACCAGAAGGCTTCATGAGAGAGAGAGAGAGAGAGCTGTGGGCCAGAAGACTCGTTGCTTGCTTCTCCCTCCCTGCAGCACACTGAAGAATACGTTTATCATGGGGCACATAACATTCGTCTTGGACCAGTCTTCAGTAGAGCTCCGTGCTTTTTATGGATAAGTCGAGATTTAGTCTGAACACTGATTCTTGGATTACTTGTAACTAGAAAGAGCCTGGAATGCGATAACATCCCTCCCACATCAGGGAAAATGATCATTATGCAGGTGGAGGTGTAATGAGCAGGCATTATTGGATGGACGCAAACCCTTGCACAACTTTTCAGGCACATAGTTGGCTATGAGTTCCTATTAATAGATGATAATGTTCATACGTATAGGATTAGCTGCTCGATGATTACCTAGAAAATAGGATCTCCGCCGCATGCTTTGTCCAACCAGATGTTGTGATCTTAAGCCTATAGAGTATGCTTCGACGCTCTTGAGAAAGAAATTTCATCTCACCGCCACCTCCGAGAATCATCCCATTGCAAATAACTGCCTTGCTGTAAGAGTGAGATAGACTGTTATAGGGATTTTTTTAATTGCCATCTATTTAGTATAAGGTCACTCAGTGCAACCTTTGTCTGAAACCTCTGTCCTCGTTTGGTTATGAGAGGGGACCATAACACATATTAGACTCCTTATTAATTTGATAATACAAAATGGATTTTGTAGATATTGGCACTTAGAAATTTACTGATAATAATGCGTACATAAAGTGACTTTTGAATGGTACATTCTCTTTAGTAAGTGTTTACTTGTACTCATACGAAATTTCTTTAAAATCTGGTTGTTGGGATTTCAGAGATTTCAGAAATTCGACATAATATGGAAATTCTCTTAATTTTGTACATTATGTGAATTAATATTTTCTTAATAATACACTATCTCGCACATTAATAGTGTATTAATATTCTCTTCCCAAATAGTGTATTAATATACACTATTTCCCAAACATTAATCAACAATCTTGAAGACTGCAAAATAACAATACCAAAAACTTACTTCAAATAGTTGTAACTAAGAGATTGAAATATGTATTTGAAAAACCAGCCATTCATTTACTGTTCTGTATAAGAAAATTAAAGGATTCGAATTTTACAATAATTTGAATTATAATTATAGAAGTACTCTTTTTTTTTTTTTTTTTTTGCATATATTGGTTTTAAAAATATGTTTAAAAAGTTTCTTAGTCCTAAATCTTTATTGCACCTATATATTAATAATATTTTATTTTAATTTAGTGGGGTTTTCGAAAAGAGTATTCTTTTTGGATCATTGACATAATGTTAAAAAAATTAGTTTAAATTTTGAGAATGGTGTATATTGTTATTACCTTGAGTAAAAGTAACTGGAAAAACATTGATTATTGTAATTGAAGTAGTTATATTAGTGCATTGTGCCCATTGACAAATCATTTTCTCTCATTAACTTTATACATACGGCACAATTGCGCAATGTGTTGAAGGAAGCTTTTATTTACCTTCAATTGTTCAAAACCTCTTACAAAATAGACATGCAACAACGCATATGAATATGCCACCGAGTGCAGGTCTTATGAGAAGTTTTCTGGCTAGCATTTTGCTTCAAATATACGAAGCTTGCTTATTCATTGTCGACTAATGCGACGAAACAGTTTAATCTTACGACAAGTAAACCAACATAACTTTTCCACTCCCACATTTTTACTTTATTCTGACACGACATCATTCATTCTCAACGAGAAGAACTGAAGCAGAAACATTTTCTGGCTAATGAGATATTCGGCCAAAAATATCTCTCTTTGAAGTGAGTGAATTTCACTGCTGTGTTTATCAGACATGTTATTTCAGTTTTCCTCCAATGCACAGATAAACAAACAATAATGCTCGAGAGTTTCTTATTTTAGCCTTTTGTTTTTACTTTATAGATGCTATGGATGATTTTTAGGCTTTATTATTCAATGACCTTGTCTTACATTCAAGGCTAAAAACGTGTCAAGAGAAACACATAAATTCATATATAAGATTATTAAATAACTCGTATATATATTGTATGCAAGAAATATTTATTTAATCAAGCAAAAATCTAGCAAATTGTACATTTTTCCAAAAGCTGAAATATTAATTCTTACCCATTTTTTTAAGAAAATTTGACTGTGAATATGCTGATTGAATAAACTGCAAGTCATTGATTTTTGGTTATGATACTTTCGGTATTGATATTCTAAAACCATTATTGTATTCTGTAAGAGATAACATTTGGTGGTGTAAGTCATAATTCTTCATTCCTAAATATATTTGCGTGAAATTGTTTTTGAATAATCAGAAAGCAATGTAACAGCTTAGCTGATGACTTCGTCTTGCGAAAATATTACAAAATAATAAGAACTATCATCAAAAACCTATTTGAAGTTCCTATTGCATCGTTGATCTATGCAAAAAGATATGGAAAACTCTACGAGCTAAAACCTTATTGTAGGATATTTACAGTTTACAAGTATTCATCATTTTTTGTAGGCCATTTCAAGAGATTTCATACAATTATCCTTAAAAGTAAGCATTGTTTTTTAAGAATTTTTTCCTTCTCCTATCTTAATTTCAAAACTCAAAAGCAAAATCAAAGAACATAGAGCCAGCCAATTAGTCTTGAAAACATGTACTTCGATTGAACAAGAAAGACAGCATAACCCCAGAAGATGTGTAACTAAAGATATAAACAGTGATCAAATAAATATATGCCTTAATACAGTTTTAAAATAAAGAGGCTTCATTTTATTACCCAATCGAAAACTTTGAAAAACATATTGGTAAAAATCAAAGTTTTTCAATATTTTCTTTAAAATGCAGTACGTTATGTTTCATGGGCAGTAGATTCTCATCATTGATAGTGGTTCGTTGCTAACGTCACACTAAGATGTAACACGAGGACAATTGGCAGAATGCTTAAGAGGACCTAATTCACCCTAAAGCTGCAAATTGACCCCCTGAGAGACAAACAGCCTCGTACCCAGCATTTATTTTCAAAAAGAATATTTTTTACTACAATAAAAGGTAAGATATAACATTATATGTCAGAACAATAAGATGCTACAAAATTTTGAAATTCAAAAGTAAATAAGAGATAACAATGTGAGGACACAATGATGGCTAACAAGGAGGACCATTGGCAACGGATCTCATAATTTTGAACTTAGATCAAGTAAAGAGAACGACATCTGAGCTGGCATTTCCTTCTCCAAATTTCCTCACCATACCAACGGGACCACTTGGCCCATCGACTAGATTTACCGTGCCTCAGCCCCGCTATATGGAGGGGAATCAGGATGTGAACTCACGACTCAATAAAAAGAACAACGGTTGCGAGTCCTTGACCATAGCCACTAGACTGCCGCCGCCACTCCCAAAATCGAAATAAATTTATAGAAATCAAAATAAATTACATTCCGTTATAAATTTATAAATTTGTAACGAAATAAATTTATACAATAAATGTATGAATTACAATATTTTTTTCTTCTGCAACCACATTTAAGTATCTATAAATTCATTTAAATGTCGTGTCAATCTAATGCGAAGCATAAAAAAATGCAACCCGATAGCGTTTCATGAAGACAACAGCCGAAAAGAAACAACTGCTCTCAAAAGGCTTGCCGAACCGCGACTTAGTCGGAAAAAGGTACTTAATTGACTGGATCTCTGGCATCGTGTTCTTCGGTGAAGCTTTTAGCATGAGTGGCCTCGTATCGTGTTCTCCGCGGTCACGAAAGCGCCGACAGAATAACGAGACAAGACTCAGGTGAGCCACAGTTCCTCAGGAAGTAGGCTTGTCGTTTTTAATTTACTCTCAATGACCCAGCGGAGACGAGGGCGGCCCCGAAACGACTTATTAGATCACTTTTCAAGAAAGAGTGAATGGTTTTTGCCCTCGCCATAAACGAAACCTATCAGGGGAAAAAGAAGGAACGGCAGAATGACAGGAGGTATAAATCTGTAAAGCGATGAGATGTGACATTTCCTCTGCGCGTTTTCTTTGAAGGCAATAAAGGAAAAAAATGGAAAGCGTTTGGTACAGCAGGTGTGTCGGCACAAAAGAAGAGTCATGTTAAACCTTTCGATTAGACGTTAAATGGTGTTGAAATAATAAAGGAGACAGGAACGTTGGCCTTCTTCAGCTTTGAAGATAATAGCGCTGCGTAGCGTAATAAGTGTGAACTGCTGTAGGTCCGAGTTGTTTTCTTTTTCTTGCGGTAATTTTGCAAGAGCTACTTGAGAAATGCACTCAATCGTGCTTCCTCTTGCAGTTTCATTTAGGACTAACTTTATGTATGTGGTTCTAGAATGTACAGAAGTAATTAAGTATTCAATTTTTTAAGCAGAAAATTTTTTACTCAACAATTTAAAAAACTGTCACTTGAATTTAAGTAATTAAGTGTGATTTCAGAAACCTCAAAACGGTCGATTATTTCTTTTGAAAAAAAATATACGTTAGAGACCCATTTTTTTTCTAAACATTTTGAAAACTAAAAGAGCTACTAAAATTTTTAGAGTTATCGAGAAAAAATAATCTTAATTCAGATAGTTTTTTTCGTTACTTTTCAACTTTCAATTGGTTACGTCGCACCAGAAAAGAGTGTTTCTGGCGTCGGACTTCATAATTTTGAGTCTCAGTTAATTGATGCGGAAAACACCTTAACTAGCACCTCCTTCTCCTAACTTTCACACCACGCCAACAAGAGGGTTTTGGTTGACTCTTTGATTGATTGTTTTAAAAAGAATTACACACCGTACAATTTTTTATGCCTTGTTTTAACATCGTTCTGTAGTTCGGCAAATGATGATTTGCCTCGCTAATTTTGAAAATAAATTAGTATCTCAAATAAATTCAATGCGTTCATAAACACAAACATTTATATTTAAAGATAATTATATGATTCAATTAACTGGGTAAATCAAAGGAGTGACATACACAGATTCATTATGATGGTTTAATTGGTTTTATTAACGTTGCACTAGAAGTAACACGAGAGTTATTGGTGACGTTCCTCGAAATTCTGAACCTTGGTCAAGTGACGAGAACGACACTTGAGCTGGCACCTCCTTCTCCTAACTCCCACACAATGAAAACGAGAGGATTTTGAGCTTCGACAGGTTCAAGGTACATCATCCCCGGCAACACAGCGAGTCTTTCGTGGCGTCAAGGCTCGAGTCCACGACTTCACGAAAGCCGCCAGATGAAAATCCACGAGCATGATCACTCGGCGACCGTGGGCGCAACTTTAAATTCCTTTTCTTTAAAACAAAGCGTCTTAGCTTGCGTGCAGGATTTCTCAGATAGTATGAATCATATTAGTTAGAAATTTCATGCACATGTTTAAAATAAGTTTCTTTATGATTTGTACGTCACACACACACAAAATTTTTTTAGGCAAATTATTAACAGAAAAACAATCTATATGAATTTTAATTGCATTTTTCCCCTTCACTTTCTAAATAGTTGCATTATAAAACATTTTTCTCTGAATTTTTGAAAAAGTATGTATAACTTCAAAATTAAGCATTTTTCTACTTAAATAACATAATTTTTGTAAAATTTTGATGCACTTCAGGATCCTATGCGCAGTAAAATGCTGATTTTTGTAATTTTGAAAAAGTGTCAAATATATATTGCTTTAAAACTTTTAAAGATTTATTTCAAATTACATAAAAATATACAAATTAATACAAATATGTATGAATATTACATGTAGTAAGATTTTCGTGTGTCTGTTTTGTTATATATATAAATATGCAAGGGGGTTCAAATGAAAAGGTACGACACGTCGTAACAAATTTACCGTTAACATATTTACCTATGCCGCTATGGGAGAATGAAGCGAGACATCTAGGGATGCGAATGGAGTCTTCAGCGTGGATCAGAGCATATGCGGGCGCCGTATGCGCAGGAGAGAACAGAGGTTCTTATAAAGATCACCGACCAATTGACGCGGCAGTGCGTGTGAGCACATGATGACATAAACCATTTCCTCCGATGTGTACTGTGAGGCTCTCCTAAGCCTACGCAGGTCCATTAAGAACAAAAGATCGGGGCTGCTCACAGAGGGTGTGGCTCTGCCCCATGATAACGGGCATCCACATGTCCGGAGCATCCTCTCTTGAACTAGCCAAGTTCAAGTGAGAGCAGCTGGACCATCTGCCCTACAGCCCAGACATGTCACCCTGCAATTTTCAAGTGTATGGCCCCTGAAAAAAAAAACTAAAAAGGAAGCGCTTCAACTTGGACAACGAACTCAAAGACGCTGTAAAAGACTGGGTCTTGTCACGGCCACATGAATTCCGAAAATAAGGAATTCTTTGGCTCGTTAATCAATGGGATTGTTGTGCTCAGGTCTATGGTGTATACTTTGAATAAAGTCTTCATTTATACCCACAGTGTCGCTTCGTACCTTTTTGTTAGAACATCCCTCGTATGTATATATATATATACATACGAGGGATGTTGGTACCATTAAACTAGTTTAACCCTGCTTAATCGGTCCTCAGCCCGATATTGCTTTTTGACTTGCTGGGTTCCATATTTTCATTTATTTTTCTTTCATTGTTACATTTCTTTCTGTATTTTTGTCTTTTTAAATATTTTAAATTATTCTTTCATAAATTTTCAGTATATATATATATATATATATAAAATAAAATGTAAAACTTTTAATTTGAAATTCAGAGGAAAAAATGCTTTTTCTTTTTTAATTTATGTTTATTGTTGAATATAGAAGTCTAATGAAGTGAATAAATGAATTTGCTTCTTCATCTTTATTAAACTAATGATGCAGTTGATTGAAAACGCTTATAGTAGTAAAATTCAAAATAATATCATAATATTAACAATATTCTTCCCATATCTCACTCTTCAAAAATATAGAGTCTAAAGAATAAAAGATATTTTGATTATTTATAGAATACAAGTCGCATTGTATTGAATCATGCACATGCAAGTTGAGAACTAAAATAAAATAAAATAATAATTAGTTAGATACAAATTAAATTACAACATAATTAATAAATACATAACCATAAAGAAGATATATCCCCATAAGTAATAAAATGGATGCTTAGATGTTAATTGCGATTTGCAATTTAATAAAAATGATAGTAGGCATAAATTCCGTTTGTAAGAAAGTATTGGACCAAGGAATTTAGAATGGAATGGAATATGAATTGATTTATTAAGCAAACTCTTGTAATAATCTAAACAAATCTGAAATGAAACTTAAAGCTCCTGTCTACCAATCATTTTGATTTTGTGAATGTAATGATAGTTTTATGAAATTTCTCTCCACTGCCGTTCTCAAATCTACATCATTTCATCTATTTGAATGCAAAATAAGGCATCCGAAAGAGCGAAAAATAATGATGGTTTCTGTGGAATTACATTTTCTATCTAATTTTTTAAAAACAATTTAGAATATATTTACGATCGGAAAACCCAGAAGAGCGAATCACTAAAATAAGAGTAAATATTTTTTTTTGAAAATTGGAAGGTAAATGTAATTTAGTGTAAAACTTCATTATTTCTTGTTCTTTTGGATGCTGTATTTTGCATTCTTATAGATAAAATTGTATAATTTGAGGACCGTTGTGGAAAGTCTATAGGATTAGCATTACGTTTGCGAAATCTAAATGGTATACTAGAGCGCAACGAATATTACATCTAAGAATTTCTGTTAAATATAATTGAAAAAACGCCAATTGGAACCAAAAGAGTATTTGACTGTATGTTTTTTTTTTAAATCAGTGACATTTAGAATTTTCGAACTATTTCATTCTTTTATCCTTTTTAAAAGTGATGTTTTGTGAAAAAAAAAAAAGAAAGTAGCTTTTTAAATTATGTATTAAAACTATGTATACGTTTGGAACAAGATACTGAAGATATTTATGACAAAGAGAATCTGCATCGTGCTTATAAAAGCTGAAATAATTTAGTTAAGTTACATTATATTGCCTCCTTTGGTACAATTGCTGGTTACAACAGTATGAGAATTGCGATGTTTAAATTCTAATTCTGTGAATAATATATTCTAATCCATTTATTACTGTAAGAATGTTTTATTGGCCAAGTACTGAAAATAAAATTGATAAATAAAATGAAATTTAAGAGTACTAAATAAATTTTATAACATAAATAAATTCATACACACGCACATTGGGCGCTGTACATTTGATTTCTTTGCGTCTTAAGTTTATTGTTGATGTTTTTAAATTCTGAAATTTAGTTTGATGCTTTCCGCAGATCTGTGTAAAATATTTAATTCAAGAAACTGAGAAAGTAATGACAGTTCACCTCTCAAAAATTTCCCATATTGCGTTTGACAATCATATTTTACCCTCCTCCTAAAGCTCACAAATCAGTTTTTGATGACGATTTCATACAAATTATTTCTAACATCTTTTTAAAAATAATTCTGTAAAAGTAAAAAGGAAGAAAACAGTTGCCACCTCTTCCGGAAATTAATTTAATTTGCTAGTTTCCCTAGAAAAGCGGCGCGGGGGAAAAAGGAGAAAAATTAGAGCAGCAACGAACATTAATCATTAAATTTTGACAGGAAGATTTTTAATTAAAACAGGAGAGATTATGAATCTCAGTTCTGCCGAAAACTACTCTGGCTCAGAACAGAAAACACGATGAATGACATATCCTTGATATTTGCGACAACGATTTTTCAAAATTAATCGCAGAAATTCCTTCTCTCCGCGCTTTTAAGACTAATAGACAGGAACATGTAATAAATATCAGCTCTGAACGCGAGTTGTTTTAGCTCCATAGCAGTCCCTGGCGTCGTCCTGTGCCTTGACATGAGGTGTCACTTGCTGCATCCGCTGCGCGAATTTATTTTCCCTGACTCCTACTTGATGGCTGACTCACAGTTGTTGCAAATGAATAGCGAAAATGAGAAAAGTCGTTTAAAATACACCGTCGTAGAGATTGCGAATGGAGTATTAAATCAGGCTACTGTCAAGAGCGTGTCACACACATTGAACTTTTGCAAGATAGAATGTTGGTGTAACTGAATTGCAGACATGTGAAAAACATGCCTTTCGTATTCAGCTGCTGGTCTTCTAAAGATAGATTATGGCGATTTCAATAAAACGTGCTATTATCTTATAGTTTTTAAAAGAAACATCTGTAAATCATTAATAAAAGGTATGGGGCATCTCAAAATAAACTCTATTTATTTAGTGGTATGTGTGACTTACTTTTACCCAAATTCAGCCAAAATGATTGAAGTAAACGATGTTGTCGTCCAATTTATTTTTTACAAATAATATTATTATATTAAACACTGTTAATATTGTGTCGTGTAATTAATGTGTATAACGAAATTCAGAATTGTGTTATATCACATTAATTTTGTATTACATTTTTATACAGTTCTTTCTTTGTTACATCACGATTTGAAAATATGTAATCCTATTTTATATAACAATTTAGTTAATCTAGAGCTTTATTGTTAAGGTAGTTGATCCCAATCACGAGGTTCAAGATTTAATAATTTATCATGTGATTTGTGTTAAAAACAGTGTTTATTTCTTAAAAAATAATTTGATTTAATTTTTATTTAAATCTAATATAATCTTTGTGAAGCTGCATATATATATATATATATGTATAACATTACTGCTCATTAGTTTAGCATATGACTTGGCTCTTATAAGTGGAGCTAAATTCACATTAGATTTCCGAAGGAAACACAGACGCACACACACACACACACATATATATATATGTCTCTCTCTCTCTCTCTCTCTCTCTCTATATATATATATATATATATATATATATAATATATATATAGTAGATAAAAATAAATAAAATAACATAGAACTTAAAAATTTTGAAATGAAAATTTTGACACAAAAATAAAATAATATATATATATTCAATGCTGTAACAAGTTTTAGAGTGTTAAGTTGGGTTATTCTAGAATTATAGGCTTAATTATCCCTATCAGTAAAATATATTATTATAAGATGGCCGTAAAACCAAAAATATAAATTGAAAAAAATTCTGAAAACAGTGTTTAAGAGAATTAAATTAAAAATATATAAATAAAAAGTTTTGATTTTCTTTATGTATTAAGTGTACTTATATCAACTCTTCACTAGGTATGATATGAATATTTTCAGCCGCGTGAGACTATCAATTATTTCGTCTTTGTTGTGTGGTACAGTGCTAATTTAACACATCTATCTTCTATGTTTCTGTAAATTAAATTTCGGTGCGTAGGTCTATTGCTCAGAATACAATTCGTTCTTTAGTAAAATGCTCTAATTTTTCTGGATTGAGTTAATTTGGCTTCAATGGATTTCTAAAAGGTCTACCAATTACATAAATACTCATTATTTTTCATTCTTTATCTATTCAATCATTACTTTTATTGCAAATTAACTTGCGTGCATTTTAAATTACATTTTATTGTTTATTAACTTCGCTCTTGGAAGCAACACAGGTATTGGCAACAGACCTCGTAATTTTGAACCTCAATCAAGTGACGAGGCTGAAAATTCCACCTGAACTGATACCTCCTTCTCCAAACTTCCATACCACTCAAACGGAAACACTTGGGACCTTGACCAGATTTAACACCCATCATCCCTGCTATACGGCTGATCTTTAGTGGCATCAGGATTCAAACCTACGACTCGACGAAAGCAACACCAGCCGAGTGTCTATGACCTTGTGATCACTAGGCTATCGTGGCTACATGCATTTTAGATATTTTTAGTCTTACCTATATGATATTTTAGAATTAGTTGAACTAATTTTCACTTTGCATTCGATAATGCTATCAAAGGAGGAGGGGGGGGGAGATATATCTTTTTATTCATGTATTAGAACACTCGGAAATATTTATTTTCTAGAATATATAAATACCTTTTATTTTGCTCTATCTTTTTTGTTTCAGTGTCAATCCACACTTGTAGTATAGAGTTTTGTGTGGGCATGTAATACTTTTTTTTTATTTGATTAACACTTTTAGTGCG
>BMAW01064943.1:338874-436312 GCA_019974015.1 Nephila pilipes | reverse complement strand
ATACTTTTTTTTATTTGATTAACACTTTTAGTGCGTATAATACTTTTAATTTACGTATCAATTTTTTATGAGTTAAATATCAAAATAGTTATTTATTTTTTCTTGGCTTGGTTGTAGATAATTCGTTAGTCATATGTGATTATATGGATTGCAATTTGTCCACTATTGGTAAGTAACAACCTGATTACAAGAGATTTTTCGAATCCAAATTCAAATTGTTTTCTGGTAACTTAGGAGAGGGGAATTTAAATTGTTAATGTTTGGTGAAAGATTAAAAACAATAGCCTAATAGTCTCCAAACATTTTTCACTCTGTTAAAAGATCTCCTGGAAAGCAAAAAAAAAAAAAAAATTTTATATAATATGCAAAATGAAACAAAACAAAAAAAAACCGTTCAAACTTGGGTAATATTGCTCAACATTTCTCATGTTTTGAAACCTTAAAAGCTAGAATATGGCCTTTTGTGTTAATTTTGGAGATTTGGCTAAAGATTTGTTCAAAAGTAGTAGTAACTGTTATATATATTTAGACACACATAGCCTTTAAAGTATGTATTTCACGGTTTTACCTCGTCCAACAGATTCCTAATTGGAATAAATTTTGTTGCTTCAATGAGTAAAAAATGTCCTTTGAAGCAGAAAAAAAAGCGAGAATGCAATTCATAATGAACTAATATTTCTAATATAATAATATCTTAAAATCTAGCTTCTTTTTGTTTCATTCTACTGAAAAGTTCAAGCATGTGTTCTGATAATTATACAGAAAAATCAGTGTATATAGTTTTCGCGTTCTTCTTATAATAATAAAGGTCTGAAAAATTTTGTTGCAACTCATCAACATCATATTATAGACTGACCAATTAGTATAATTCAAGAACATTGATGCATTTTTTCGGTTACTGACAGCATTTTTAAGCGTAAATGGTGACTTAAATTTGGAATGTTTTCCTCCAAATTTATGAGAGCCGTTATGATCAACCAGACAAATTTTAACACAATCAGCAATGATCCTTGAACATTTCTAATCGATATCTTCTTGGACATTCATGCATTTTGAGGATGGCAATCACGAAGCTTCATGTTCAGCATTAATTACAACTGATACTACATTCTCTTTTTAACATTGGACATTGTTTAATCTAACCGAATTCATTCGTCTTTGTTCCTGCAACAATAAATTTTGCCACAATTTAATTTGCGAACACTTGTCGAAATGATGATTCATAGCAAATAAATATCAAAAAACTGAGGTGAAACTTACTAACGGCTGTCGCGCATGGAGTTTGATGTATCATTTCCTCTCACGAACCAGCGTCTGCCACGCGGAGAGACACTGTTCTAATTTCATGTGTCCGACAATGACGACAATTAAGTTGCGTGATACAGTCTATGGCGACAAACTCATTGGTGGGTAATTAAACGCGGTACCGTATGTCGTGTCGTCATACGGGGGTCAGGGATAACACATGTCTATTGTTGATAACATCAAAGTCGTGAGAACGAGATCAAGCAAGGTTAAGCCCTGTAATTAAACTTGTGACCCTATAGCGACCAGTTTCACTCGTGTTTTTCAATGTTCTAAAATTTAAATTGGACAGGGATGCATTCAGGAGATTTTACGTCTTATCGTTTGCTAGATTACATATAGTTTTTTTTAACTACCTTGAATATTAAAACAGTGTCCTTTCTTAATTTTAAAGCACGAGATCGATAAATGAAACATTTTCTGGAAAAAAAAAAACACTATCAATGTATATTTGTGCTGGTAAAACACATGTAGTTCTTTATCAATTTGCATTATTATTATTCACTTTAAATATACAGAAAGTTTGAAAAATTTTACTTTAAATCTGATATATATTAAGAGAAACATCTAGTATACCGTATATAATAGAACATAGCCTTTTATTGTTAAGATATTATAAGATAAGTTAAAGAGGTCGGGTAAGATAATGTTAAAGAAATCAAATTTTGATATGCATAGTGGGATACTTTTTATTTAAAACTTTGAGATTTATCATATTCAGAGTATGGATCCGTTCTTTATACATTAGGTGACGATAACCTTGGAAAGTTTTTTTTTTTAAAGTATTACATAATTAATGACTAATATATTTTTTGTACTGTTTTTTCAATATTATATATATATATATATATATATATATATGTGTGTGTGTGTGTGTGTGCGTGCGTGTGTGTGTGTGAATCTTGTGCACTTTGAGAATAACAGAAATATATATTTTAAACATTATAATTTTACCAAGCATTTTTAGATTATTTGATTACAATACATGATAGTTGCGATCATTGGATATAGTAATAATGCACACAAAAAATTCCTAAGTTATATTTTTAGTGACACGTATAATTAAATTTTAACTTATGAAACGACTAATTAAATTCTTACAAATTGTAAGTCGTTCAGGAAATGAGTTTTAACTTATGCTGGTATGTTTCTTAAGGTTATAAAATGCATTTTCATTGTGCGGGAATATCATAAAATTTTCACATATACAATTTTCAAGTTTTATCGTGTTTAAGAAATCAATAATTTACCATATTAAGTATTTTTCATCCTTAGGAGCTTTAAAAAACCTTAACTAATCATGCAGTTTTCCGAATTCCTTTTTTTTCTTCTTAATAATCCTAACGCGCATTTAATTTGTACATTCATTTACATTCAGATATATTTTTTATGCATTCATAGACAATTACGATTCATAAGAATGAAGAATTATCACATGAAAAGAAAAGAAAACCATATTTAAAATGTTGAGTACTTCATTAAATTATGGCTGGTGGCTTTCATAATTGTAATTTCGCTATTTCTCTCCGTTCCATAGTTATTCCACGTCCTTTTAAATAATTCTGTGTAATAACTCATGATATGTTTTTTTAACTTGTAGAAGAATATTATGTATCTCACAGATAAAATAAAATCTACATAGATTTCCGCTAAACATGTTTTTAATTAATTTCGGTAATTTTAATTTAACATTTACACGAATTTACGAAGACATATTTGCAGTGAAATCTCACATGGATTCTTGTATCAAAAAAGAAAAAAAGAAATGCACGCCTTATCATTAGAATTTTTTTCTATTCTTATAATAAAATGAAAAATGTTTCCATATTAAATCTTTTGCAAAACATAAAAGCAGTTAAATTAATGGCATCATTCCCATTTAAGTCAACCGAAACTATGTTTCAATTATCAGAATAAAACTCTACTCTATTTTTCCTTTACTCCCGAGGAAGGAAATTTCTCGCCTACTGTTTAGCATAATTCAGTGTCTCATTTGCAATTAGAAAACGACAGATGTGGAATTTTTTCAGGAGAAAAAAAAGCAAAAGTAAGTATGTTCTAAAACATGAATAGGCGGAATGGTAATAAGGAAAAGAGGCTGGAAAACTTGTGTTTTCAGATGTCATGACTGGAATTCATGACTAACTGGAATTCTCAAAGCACTACATTTTTTTTTTTCAATTTCTTTCGCCATATTTGGTCTTAAAAAGATCTTGTGAATAAGAGACATAATTTTGGTCTCATGCTTCAGTTGTTATTCTTGTAGCAATACATAAAATCTTCATCTTTACCTAAGATATTAGAGTTTTTTCCAATTGATATCGTGGTCACTTTGATTAAATTTTTTTTCCATGATCATAATATTTTTACCTTTCAAGAATTTTAAGAATGTATCATGTATTATTTTATTGAACAAAACCTTAAAACTGAGTTGAAGTAGTAGTGGAAAAAAAAAGAATATCTGTATATCTAAATATATATATATATATATATATATATGTGTGTGTGTGTGTGTGTGTATATATATTTAGATATACATATATTTAAATATATATATATATATATATATGTGTGTGTATATATATATATGTACATATACATATGTGTGTGTGTATATACATATATATATATATATATACATATACATATGTGTGTAATTTTCTGTACTGACAAAGTTCTTAGTAATTATGCAATTATTTGCAAATATTACGACAACTTAATTATTAAATAATATCAAGGAATGAATATTTCTTATTTATGAATTAACCATGGAATTATTCCTCTGTATTAAAAAAATAGGGTTACAAATAAATAAAAATATATTTCTCGAGACTTTTATTATTTCAAAATTTCATAAAGAGATTGAAAAAAAAATAGATGTTACTAAGAATTGAAAAAACGATTTATTTGCCATATATGGATATGATTCTGAAGAGTTCTTTAATTTGATTAACATAGTTTATCTTGTAAAGGAACTGTTAAATATTTATAAAAATTACAGATTTAATGAATTTACTTTTTTTGATGAAGTTAAATGTTTAGTTAACATTGCACTTATTAGAATGAATTATATTAAATATGATGATAAAATTTAAAGGAACTAAAATTATTCCACAAGAAGGATTTGCTAGCAATAGTTTGGAAAATTTTTACTTACTTTATGAGAAACACAATTATATTGATACAAATAATTTAATTATTTGAAGGTATATAAATGATCCAGTTGTTTTGAGTTATAATAAACCTTCTAAAATAAATCTAATTTATCGCTTTTCACCTCACATATTTAAATCTAATTCAAATTAATAACAGTAAATATAAAACAGAATTGTTAGACATGTATTCGAAGATTTTTGGTAGAAAAATTACTGGTAATGCTTGCAACAAGAGACATTTAAATTTTATAGATATGAGGTATCTTTTTGGAGAAGCTGTTTACATATTTCTATTATTAGAAATAATGAATTAGTAAGATTTTCTTTTCTAAATATACTTATTATAAGAGAAGATTTCATAAGCTGTAAAGTGCAAATTTCCTTACTAATTTTATTAAAAATGTTTAAAATTGATGAAGATAATGTTATATATATATATAATTGTGTTCAAATTTTTGCTTTTTGTATGATGTATATTTCTTTTTATTTTTGGGAATAGTTTCCATAAACATATACATAATTTAATCTTTCTTTGTTTTATTACTCCTGTTAAAAGATATTTGTATTTAAAATCTATTTCAATTGATGGTAATTTTTTAAAAATTTTTTTCAATCTTTTCCGCTTAACAATTTTTTAAATTTTAAATTTTTACGAATATTTATTTATTACTTTGAATAAAATTTTTAAAATTATTTATGATTATACTTTTAGGTATAAAGATTTCTTAAAATTATTATTTTTTAAATTGGTAGGTTAAATAAATTTAATTAAAAAATTTATAATTCAAACAATGAAATGAGTTTAGTGTCAAAAGCTATTTTGTAATAAATTCATCTGTATTGTATTAAGTCTGCAGTACACCATTCGTGTTCGCATACGTAGTAAAAGTTTTTTTAACTCTTTTGTTAGTTAAAATTATTTGATTATGTATGAAAATAAGTATTTTTTTCTGAATGGATAACGTTGATTTAGTTTAATTAAATTACATTAATTTTTTTATTTGCGATTTTTGCTTTATTTGGTTTTATACCATTTTTATATAATATTCTCCGAAGCGTGATGGATTAGATCACATTTGCCCAGTACCAAGTCTTATACCTTACTTATCTGCATTTTCGAATTTATTTCCTTAATTCTTTTCTCATGAGATATGCTTTGTGTACGTGATATTTTGTACTTTGTTCTAATTTTCCATTTTACTGGTTTACAATTAAATTTAATTATTAATATGTCTTTAATGTATTCTTAAAAATTATGTAATATACGTTCAGCAATTTAATGATTTTATTTTGCATTTCATTTTTATATGCTTAAATTATAGAGATTTATAGAAATCTAAAATTAAGTTTAATGTTTCGTAATTTTGATTTGATTTTATTTTTTCGTAATTTTGATTTTATTAGTTACTTTATTTTGATCTTATTTATTTTTTGATTTTATATTACTATATACTTTTGTATTTTGTAATATTTGTAATATAATAGTTCCAATTTTCTTAAATTTAAATTTGGATTTCATTAAATATATTTGTAATTTATTTTGGTTTGATTTACTTGTCAAAAGTTATGTCTATTTAACATTAATAATTTAATATATATATATATATATATATATATATATATGCATTACTTACTTCATTAGAGTTATATATATATAGAGAGAGAGAGAGAGTAAAGTATCTTCTTATTTAAATATTGCTCTTCCGAACAGTCTATTTTTTTCGCAGTGTTTTCAATATTAAAATTTTCATATTTCTCCTATGTATTAACATTAAAATTTCTTAAATTTTTACTCCATTAAAATGAAAAAAAAAATAATAATTTGAATGCTTCTAAATTTAAATGAAACTCAATGATAAACTAATGCATATATTTTAACTATACAACTTTTTGCATTAAATTGTAGTATTTTTTAACCTGGAAAAATTCCGATTTCGAGTTTCGTTCTTTACATATAAGTGAGAAACACTTGAGTAAATTCTCAACTTGAAGCAAAAGTTACGATTTAAAAAACCAAAAGTATTAAGTTACTTATCGTTGTGCTTCACTATTTAAATTATTTAATATTTTGAAATTCATTTTGTTTCAAATACTAAAAAATACATTGTTGAGTAAACTATTATGTTTTTCTCCTTAAAAGTATATATTGCCTTTAAGTATTGTAATTATCAATCTTTTCAGCAGGTGTAAACTTTAATATATTTATTATACAAAAATTTAATGTACAATTTACTACATATATGTTATTAATACTGATATTCTACATTCGATTTTAAGATTAGACGAACATGGTCCATTAATAATTCGCTATCAATGAGGTATGCCATTATTACACTTCGTTAATGCATATATTTAAAATAAATAATTTTCTTTAGCAAACTTTTAATCGCAATCGCATTGGTAATTTTTGTTATTGTTTAGCTTTTTTTAAATTCCTACTATTAGTCACACTCTCCCTATATATATCTTGTTCAAATTTTCAATCGTTAGTAAAATACTTTTTATATTCATCCACTCAAGTTCAAATTCTTTTTTTTAAACTTGACACTTGATGGATTATTTGATGGATGGAGTGGATGACACTTGATGTTAATACAGTTTTTTTTTCAAATATTAATTCATTTAATTATATTTAATTGGTGAAAATGCAGTTTGGCCCAATCACTTAGCGCGATTTCAAAAATTGCCAAACTTGGCGATTTCTTTTGGATGAAGATTAATTCCTCGAAGCGGTCCAGGGTAGCCACATTTGGCAAAATATCGCCAAATAATTCCTGTCACTAAGGGTGGTTGGGCTAATCTGCATTCTAACCGTTTAATTTACCGATGAATAAATTAATTTTAGTTTTATATGTGAGAAAAAGAAATGCCACTTAATATTGTGATTGTATCATATGTATATACATATTTATATTAAATGTAATTATTTAATAAAAAGTAACTAAAATAAAAATTTTCTTTATTACCTTAGTAGGAGTTCACTTCATTTTTTTTATAATACTTGTTTTTGCTTCAATTTACTCAATAAAAAGATTGAAAACCAATTTATTAAATTCTCATTTCATACCTAATGAATAAACTGAGAAACAATATTTTTTTCTTTGGATTCTTATCAAATTTTCCAGTGATGACTTATATTCTTTCTGACCATCTCAGGACCCAAGATGGCTGTTGAGGCAGTGTTTTGCATCTGTGCAATCCACTCCGTCCAAGACCGTGCCATGGGAGTGCCTTGTAGGCGTTCCTCACACCTGTCCACGAAATGGGTTCTTGTATTTAAACGCATTTCGTGTTTCCTCCTAAATCACGATACTGCTATTAAGCCATTGGACGGACATCCTATTAATGCAACCATTTACCTGCACGCATCCCCACTATGCAAATCGCCGCCTCAGATTTCCTTTTCCCCAATCTGCGATGCCTTGATGAATGGGTCGCGTGCTCGGTCTCACCTTCCGAGTTTCAACACCGCATTTATAACGCACACGTCTGAGAGCGACCGATAGACACTGTCAACACCTCATCTGTAAATGACCCTCTCAAAAAAATTATCATTGCGAAGTGTCTTATTAAATATCGGCTCTAAAACACTTGAGTCCGATTGGACGTAAAGATTCAAATCACAAAAAAATTATCATCTTCCAAGACGCTCGTGCCTTTTAGGCACTATTCCGGAAGAAATTATTGGTCGTTGTGGGTTTTTTTTTTTTTTTTTTTTTTTTTTTGTATATACCTTTCGATTTCATGAAGTGTGAGAAAATTAATATAGTTAATAACCAATGCAGTATCAGAAAAGAAAGATATAAAGAAAAAGGAAAAAAAGAAAAGAAACTATGTTTTCTATGCTTATTTTTCTCACTATAAATTTTAAGAGTATCAGTTGTCAATCATTTGTTTGAATTAATCGGCTACTTTTAGATTTTTAGAAATTTGAGGTAAGAAAATTTATCTGTGCCGTTTGAAGAGAGAAAATAATATATTTGTGTAGATTTATATATCCCTTATAAGATTTAGGGATGACTTAATTTGAATAAGATCTTTACACATAAAGAATCAAGGAACAATTAAAATAGACTCTGCAATCCAAAAACAAATACCATACCTCTGTAGATATTTCTCGGCAAACGGAATGGGGGTACCAACTAGTGTATTCATTATATGTGCTTGTATTCATTTATTTTACACAGCTATTACTTGACATTTTTAGCTTTAATAAGCAAATATAAAAAAATATCCCTAAACCGTTCTAAGTAATAAAGAAAATATTTAATTTTCTACAGTGGAGAATAACCTAAGTAAAACATTGTGAACGTGAGTGGTGAAGCTTTCTCTCGAAATTCAAATATTAACAAGATTCAAAAGCTATTTGAATGTTAAATCGCAGGAAAAAAAAATGTATTACGATTTCGAGAAAAATATTTATTCTTGAAACTAATGAAATACTCTAAGTATGCAATGATTACAAAAGCCGATTCATTTTCTTAATATTTTAATACATACAAATACTGTATGTTAGGCTACCATCAATTTATTCTCTTTATACGCATAAATATTAAACAATTTTATTGCTTTGATTATTAAAATGCAAAGTAATATATACCTTTAAGTCAATTTGCCAATATTTAAATAGTATTTTATACCTAAGTTTTTATTCTTTTTCATTCATAAGTTATTTTCTCATGGTTATATTTTTTACTGAGCAAGTGAAGAACAAAAAAAAAATTAATAAAAATACCTCTAATTACTGATTGTTAATCCAAAAGAGAAATTAAAAGGAAGGAATTTACAAATTATTATTTTTCATGTATAGTCATTATCCAAAGAAACTAAAAGCGCGAAAAAGTCACGAATTAAGGAAATTGCTAATAATTTAATTTACAAAACTATAAAATGAGTAAGTTATTCAGTATAACAATAGACACATATCTTTTATAAGTACAAAACGTCTTTACCTGCCCATAAACAATAAATCTGATAAACTTCAAAATGTTTTCTAATTGGGTCTCACAAATGAAAATAAGAGTTAAATACTTAGACTTTTCCTATAAATTGTTTAGAAACAAACTAACAAATATCTATTGCATAAAGATTACTTCTGGCCCAATCGCTTTCTTACGAATAAACATCGGCTGATACGAAATCCTTCTTCTTGTTTCCAACCGATTTTAACACTCTGTTCACCAAATGTATCTCTTCCGAGACTTTTTAATTGCCTCCTCTCCAAATTACTTCATGCATCAGTTCGATACCATTAAAGCCTTGAATGAAGCAGATACTTAAGCTAGACGCTCTTGACGAGAGCGGCACCTTTTACCACCAAGAGAAGTAATTAATTTCCAGAGGACACAAGAAAAGTTGTCCGCGCTGGAAGAACTCATCTTGTTCCTTTCTTGTTCCTTTAAAATCAATCACAGCTTTTGCCTCAAATCCTTCATTCACACACCTCATCTGTCACTCTTCTTTTCTCTCCATCTAGCTACTCGGGAGGAGTTAGGAAAGTCATCTGTTCTACAGAGAGTTTCATTAGGTTGAGAAAAGGAGAATTCCTAGGAGACCACAGTTATTTTTTTCCCGCCACTGCCGAGTACTTTATTCCAAAGGTGAAGAGAGTGTTAACACTGATGGCTTTAGCGATCGACAATGTAATAGCAAATGGAAGTTGAGTTTTTCGCCAAAGCGAATTCCGCCAGTGAAGTGGGAATTTTGTATTGTAAGCGCCTTACAAGGTGGACGTTTGTTGTCGTTCACTGCGAAAATAAACTCTCGAAGAGGCTCTGATGGGAAATATGCTGAAGAAATGGATGGGTTATTTACTTGTCAGTTCCTCGAAAGAAGAATTGCCTTTCAATTTGTTCTGCAGATGGATTTGGAAGCCTGAGAAAATAGGAGCAAAGCTACTCAAGAATAAATAACCTTTTCCGTAGAATGCTCCAATTTTTCTTCGTTTCATCGACATAAAGGATTATTTCTACAGTATTATAAGATATAATAGACAATGGCTCATCCATATTGTTTTCTGACGAAATTTTAATGAGATTATACCTACTTATAATCTCATTAAATACATCTCACATATAGTAAAATTACTTAGAAACAAATGAATAGTATTAGAAAATTAGATAGATAGCTATATCTTCTACTTCCCATAATCTATTTTGTTATTTTGGTTGTGTCATTTGATTCTTCTCATATATACATGGGAAATAATCGTCATAAAATATCAAGTAGTTAGAAAAGATGTAACTTTGGTAACTAATTTCCTCTTCACTTACCTCGGAAATTTTGTAGTAATTTGAACTGCATGAAACTAATTTTTATTCCCAACCAAAATGAAACGTGATTAGGTAAATTGAATGAAGATGACATTAAGTGCAGTGAAATAAATTTAAAATAGGTGTATATAAGTGAAATAGAATTGAAAAGAAAATGAATGGAGATAGAGGGTAACGGCAAGCTGATAGTTATTAGTAAATCAGATTGAAATATCAGGATTAATCTTTTGGATTGAAGTTATTCTAAACCTAAGTGCTAAGGTACGAAACTACTGATAGTGAGAATTTTTGGAATCAAAACTAGTGAATTGATAAGTTAAGATTTCATTTTTAAATCCGAATCTAGGTTTAGTGAGTTTGGTACGATTGGAAAGAAAACTATCTTATCGATGTTCTTTAGTGGGTGGAAAAAGTTTTTTTTTTTTTTCTTCTCTTGCGCACCTTTAATTGCAGTTGAATACTTATTGACTTTTAAATAGACTGAAAGAGATGTCGGTAGAATTAAGGTAACAATACACCTTTGAAAGAAAATTAATTTAATTAATGTAAATTTTGCTTACTTTATGAAGTTACGGGGCTTCAGAATTAGAAAATACGAAATAAAGGTTTTGTTAGTGTGTAGTTTTACTGTCAAAAGGGCATTTTATAAAAATATAAGGAAAAATTAAAACTCCGTAAAACATGATAAAATTCAAACGAAAACAAATATATTGACATTTTTAAAACTGAATACCACAGAATATAACCTTATCTAGTGAATAGACTTTTTTACTTTTAAAATATCACCTTTTCGTAGAAAGCTTTTATAGTTCGAATTCTGAACATTGATTTTTTTTAAAGTCATTGTAATTTTCCTTTTAATATATAAAAACATTTCTACCCTATATAAAATCTCAAAAATAATCTGTTCTAAGTTTATATATTTGAAAAACTTGTATATGAAAGCTCATTGCTGCATGAAGTTTTTAAGTATTGTGTTTAGAAGTAATGTCGTTTTTAGAGCCTTTCAGGTCAGAGAAAATCATTATCAAGCAATATTAAAACAGCTGTAACTCAAGCTTTTAAGTAAGACGACACAAACAAATTTAAAACAGAATTTTAAAAATAAAAGTTGAATTTTAACATGAAACTAAAAAAAATCAATATCTTGACCGAAAATCGTATTTTGATGGTGGGTGTAATATCACCTAAAAGAATGAAGGATGGTCGTCACAAACACAAATAAATTAAAAAAAATATGCACAGAAAAAGAGCAAAAAAAAGTTGCTCTGAAGTTATACATCATCACTGATGTAGAGAATCAACCAGTTATACTTTTAAATATTCTGATAAATTCCTGTTTCTTTTTCTTTCCTTTTGTTTCATTTTTCATAAAAATTTGTCAAAAAGTCCAGTTGAGCAAGAAAAGAGGCGTATCTCAAAATTAAAATAATTAAGGACAATGATATTTCATTATTTTAGATAACTCACAGAATGGCCTAATGTCCAAAAAATTGCTACAAAAACAATGTGATACTTTTTTCTATCTCTATGGACATGTTAAGCATTTGGAACTGATAAAAAGGCCTAATGAAAAACAGAAAGCGACGCATCATTTTTCAAGCCCCGCCACAGATGCCCTCCTCCGAGCGCAGTGAGTGCATGAGTACACTCACGGGATGGCCTACAGTGACCAGATGCTCCTGGTAATTAAGTTACAAAGCCGACCCAAACGAGGCGAGGGTATCCACGTTTATATGCTCAATCATTGAATTACATGGACAGCGCACCCAATAAAGGATCGTGACATTTTTACGAGATGTCTGGCAGAGAATGGGACGCCCAAATTTGCAGTTAGAAATACTCCATCACACTAAGAACGGGGATCCAAAAATAACTGCTTATTTCATTACAAAATGATGCTATTTTTATGGTAAAATTCTGTAATAATGAGTCTTAAACAGATATACAATGGGAACTTACTAAAATATTTCATTCATAAAATTGTTTTAAAGACTGGTGGATTTATTGTTTATTAGCGTTCTACTGAGAAACAACACGAGAGCTATTGGCGACGGATCTCCGAATTTTAAACCTCTGCCAAGTGACCAAAGTTCTAATTGAGGTCCAAATCCTCGGTCAAGTGACAGAGGTTCAAAAATACGACTTGAAGTACTCCATCGGACTAGGAACTCAGATCCAAAAATAGCAGATTATTTCATTACTAAATGATGGTATTTTTAGAGTGAAATATAGCAATAATGATTTTAAATGGATATGCAATGGTCACTTACAAAAACAGTGAATTCATAAAATTGTCTTAAGACTGGTTGATTTATTCATTGTTTATTAACGTAGCACTAAGAAGCAACACGAAAGCTATTGGCGACGGATCTCATAATTTGGAACCTCTTCACTTGACCGAGGTTCAAAATTACCAGGTGTAATAGACACCCATTGTGATGGAGTCAGAAATGCTCCATCACTCTAGGAATGTGGATCCAAAAATAATAGTTCCATCACGAAATGATGGTGTTTTTGTTGGAAAGTATTCTAAAAATGATTTTTAAATAGATATAAAAATGGCTCTTTAATTCTACAACATCTTTAAGTCTAATATGCTTGAGAATAATTATTGAGCTCCAATTGCTGACACGCAAGAACAATATAAAATACTTTCTTAATAATCACTGGAGAACATATAGATAAGGTTGTTCTCTCTCGAATACTAATTAATTCGTAAATACTAGATTTTTTGCTTTAATAATGAAATCAGAGCTTACCTAAACACTCGTTCCGATTCAAATACTTCTGGTTAACAACTGGCCCGTATCTTCGCACTCTAACTAGGATTCGCTTCAATCCAAATTATAAATATCTATCAACAAGTCGCTTTCCTCTATCTCCCTTCCATTGCTTCTCAATTCAATTTCCTTTATATATCATTACCTCTAATTCATATCACTTTTATCATTATATAATTTAGTTAACCCCTTTTCACTTGATAGGCGAGGAATTGTAATTTAATGCAATGCAACTTGCTAAAAATTCACCGATGTTAGAGAAGAGGAAATCGCGAATATTGCGTCAAAACGCGAATACTACGTCGCGAATACTAAATCACTACATCAGACACTCTCTAAAACTGAACATTCATAAAAGTGTCTTAAAGAATGATTGATTGGTTATTAACTTTGCATTGAGAAGCAACCCGAAGGTTATTGGTGATTGGTCTCATAATTTTGGATCTCGGTCAAGGCGATATCGAAGTGGCACCGTCGACTCCAAACTTCCACAACCCGCGAACGGAAGTACTTGGGAACTCGAACAGTTTTGACGTTCATCAGTCCCGCTACATATCGGGACATCAGGGCTCGAACCAACAACCTAACGAAAACAACGTCGGCCACGAGTCAGCGACTATGACTACTAATGGTCAATGTTTTAAAGACTTATTAATAGCATTATTAACTGCATTTTACAAGAGTAGAATCATTTTAAATTTTTTTCTTGTTTGAGTATGCTAGATTTTACATAATTCATTCCGAAGAGAATTGTAATAAAGTGTAAAAGTCGTAAAAAAAAAATGGTATGTAATTCATATAGTTGGAACTTTACTTTTTTAATTTCTTTCGAAATATTGAAAACTACACAAAGATGAATACAAAAAAAAAAAAAAAATGCAAACGTGGAAATGTACTCTTAAAATTTTTATATAAGTTGGTATTAATTACATTAATTCCGAAGCAGTTCATTATTAAAAGAGCAACTTAGCGATAAAACTGCCATTTCGTTTTTAAAATTTATCTCGAGTCTATATTCAATACATAAAACAATAATAATTTTTTTCTTCTTTATAACATATTTTAAAATTTGTTTCAATAGGAAAAAAATAAAACAGTATAACTAAAGTAGTTCCCTCATTTTTAAGATGTGCTAACATGAAGTCGTTTTTAGAATATTGCGACAAAACATATGCGTGGGCGTAAAGTAAGGGTCACATGGTAATGTGTTCAAATATTGGTATTATAAAACACTATTATTATTATCCATCCATGGGGCTATTATTTTCGTTGGATCACTTTTCAATTTTTTTTTTCGTTAGCTTCAATTTTAATTATATTTATCTTAGATATATTCAATTTAATAATTTATCGTTTGCTTTAATTTTAATTACATGTAGCTGACATACTATTCAATTTAATAAGTAATCGTTTCCTTTAATTTTAATATTGGAAAAGTTTACTGTTGTTCATATCTGGATATTTCGTCGTCTACTTTAATTCTTATATTTAGTTAAGTAATTTATTAATAATTATTTAAAAAAAGCTCACCTAGGGTGGCTAAATCTGTTCTTTGCAAAACTCTGCATAGAAATTTTTAATGTTGTATTAATACTTTTTTCCTAGGAATTACTTAAGAAATTTCTTTCGTTTCATTTAACCAGATCTTTCTTCTTATAATAATTACTTTTAGTTTGCTTAAGGTATATTTATATTGAAATATATTTATATGTTTTATATTAAGTATTTTATCACCTTCTTTATATCAATATCTGAACAAAATATTATTTTCTGTTTTAATAATTTGTCGTTTGCACTTATTTTAATAACTAATTTAATAATTGATTTTTATGGCAGAATCATCTGTTTTTATTTTTTGGTGTTAACATTGGCAAGGTTTCTGTACTTTAGAATACTTTGCTTGTGGAAATAAAAATGAGTAAAAAAATCTGAAGAAGGTATTTCTTTTTCTTGATATTATGGCAACTTGTGAGCACTCAAAGTCCAACCTACCGTTACCCTACCACTATGCGAACAAGCTGGCTCTTCTGGCAAGGCAAGCCAGCTGAAGTGATGTGAAGCTAAAGTGAATTCAATTCCTAATGCTTACTGCTATATAAGGTAGCACTGAATAGAAATCGAAAAGAGAAACCACATTGAAGTTTCCGGTTCTTTCTTCTATTTTCGTATTTGTTGCTTCTATTAGATATCAGCTCTTCAGCATATGATTGTTTTCAATTTAAACTCTTTTTAAATGTTTTTAATAAACCATTACTATTAGCACGTGCTCCATTCTTCTTTGATATTCATTACCTTCTGACGGGGAGTCAACTGTGTTCACCTCACAAATAGTGATCTTGTAACAATATCAATTGCTTCTGTGGAGCCTGGGGCTAGGAAGTGCGCTTACTTTAGTCTAATTAATATTCATTTTTAATAATTCTACTTTTTCAAGAATTTAACCGAAAGAAAAAAAAATAGTTCAGAGATTAACAAATCTAATTTAATTTTTTTTTTAAATTTTAAAACGAAATGTAATACACATATAGTAGAACTTTATTAATCCAGAGTAATTAGGGCTTTAGATCTAGATTAATGAAATTATGCTTTAAAAATAACTCACGAAGAAACCAATGCCCATAGCTAATCACTCTGTGAAGTAAAAAGAATATGTATTTTGAAATAAGACGAAGAATAATATGAACTCCACAAATTAAAAATGCGAACTATGATGTCACAACTACTAGTCGTAGTACAAAACTGCGCAGCCTACCATTTTGCACTCCCAAATCTACTTTTTTATTTGCTTTAATAAATAATAAACTTTTAATGACAGTCTATATTATGCGGTTTAATGGGATATGGATTAAAAAGGATTTGCTGCGTAAAAAAATTACTTCGAAAAATAACATGTAAATTAAAACTACTTTGAGGCTATGTTTCTTCGTGTATTTCTCAATAGAACTCATACATGATTTTTCATCGAAATCTAATAATTAAATGAAAAATATCAATTATGAGATTTTAATTCCTAAGCAGTTATTCCTTGTTTTGCAAATATTATCAAATTCGCATTACGTTATTTCTTTAAGATTATGTACAGCAAGGATTCACAACTATAAATGGATGAATGATCATATAAAAAATTAACGTAAGCACTTCAATAATAATTACATTAGTTCAAGCATAGAAAAGATATTTTACAGAAATAAAAGATATACTGCTAATTTCACCTAACATCAATTAGCAAGAACACTTTCTAATAATTAAGACTTTTACTGAACCGTTTCACTCTCTTATTTATGGTGATTTTGCACTGAAAATTAATTTATCTCATTTACTACTTAACAGTAGAGTCCCGTTGCGTTAATCTCTTTACGGACCTATGGGATTTTGTATCAATTTCAACTGCATAAAATGACACTTTCTTCTCAACTAGAATGAAACGTGATACGGGGAATTAGATGAATATAGAAGTGAAGTAAATCGAATCAGAGATAACGATATATTAATAAAATAGAATTGAAGGTAAAGAAGTGAGATAAATGATAAGGCCATGCTGATAGATATTGTAAATTGGAAAAAAGTTTCTTAATTAACTTTTGGATTGAAGTGAATCCAAGCTAAATTGCCAAGAGAAAAACCAATAGTTTATGAGAAATGTTTGAATCAGAATGAGTTATTGGGTAAGCTAAGATTTCATTATCAGAGTATATTCTAAATTTGACGAATTAATTGGGATTCAAAGAGAGTGACCCTATCTTTTCTTCAGCAATTATTAATTAAGTATTTTATCTTACTCTTTCGTGTCTTCAATTGGAGTCTAATTATTTTCGACGACGTTTAAAGAAGATGTCAGAAAAATTGATCAATGAAAAGATGGCGTTACAGCACATAAACTAAAGCAACAAATCTTTTTCGCAATGGAATTGATTTATCAAGTCCCTCTAAGAAAATTAACCCCTTAGCTTCACTGAATATTGCCTGTCTTTATACTCACTATAAAGGTATCTATTTCCCCCAATCTTTCTATGGACACCGAAAACACAAAGAGCTAAGTATTGGAATTCTAGTCGGGAAAAAGAAATAGATATATTCTGAATCACCGTTTCGATCGATTTCTCAGAGAGAACATAAAACGTCTACCCCGTGTATATAGGCCTCCTACAAAAGATAGGAACTCATATAAAAAATATCTATCCTTCTTTACGTATTCGCTTACCTATTGGAAGCAGGCATACGTGATGGCGGGACCGATTTGAATTGCGGAAGAAGGAATTTTCATCGTAAGGCTTCGATTTTCTTTATACCTCGGATGGCGGGGGAGCGGCGAAATAAAGCAGCTTAATCTTATTTTTCGATTAAGTGATAAAAACGCCTAGAATTCCTTTCTTTTCCACCGCGCGCCTTTGCAGGTAAGAGGTAAGGAACGTTATTGGAAAAGTCATGGTTAAGAGGCTCTCTATATATTTCGCGAAGATGACTCTATGTCTTCGCCATTGGAGGACGCTTAGCTTAAAACTTTTCTTTTCCTTTTCCTCAGAGCTTATTAACTCTGTGAAACGGTAAATGCATTTTGGGGGTCATTTTTGAAAAATGCTCTGCATTACTAGAAATGTTTTCTTAAGTAAGTACCGTTTTTAAATATAGCAGCTGCAGCGCTACTGTCGCCTTTTCACGAGTACCCATATATTTTGATTAATTACAGACGACAACACGGAAGCATTTATCGAAGTGAACGTTTGTTTGGGCCCTTTTAAAATGTCTCACACAATTGAATGCCACCGATCGGAAAACATTCGCTGTGATTCTCTTTCTGCATGCAAAAGGCGTGAAAGCTACCAACATTTATCAACAAATTATGAAGTATGTGAATATGGGGCTCAAGTGATAATGGAAGCAAAACAGGATCCAAGGAAGGGAGGCATTTAACACCACACAAAAAAATGAAACTCGAGAAAAATATTTCAACACGCAGAATCATGAGCATTGTGTTTTGGTATAGGCAATGAGTGTTCCTTGATGGATTTTATTTTTTTTTTTTGCATCGGAATGAGACAATAAATTTTAAAACATATTGTGTCATCTTAATTAAACTGCATCGTGCAATCCGAAAAAAAAAAAGGCGAGACAAGGACAACAAAGGGATTGTTTCGTTGCATGATAATGTTCATCCAGACATGACTCGTCGATTCAGAGATCTCCTCGCACTATATTGTTGGGAATAACATGATCCTCCTCAGTACAGTCCTGATCCAGCTCCCAATGACTACCACTTCTTCCTTCACTTGAAAAAGCATTTAGGTTGTAAGCGCCATGACAACATTGTGGTGAAAAAATGGTCGTGCTGCAATTGTTATCTCATCAGGTAGAAGATTTCTATAAAAAGGGAATCCAGAAGCTGGTTGTACGATATGATACATTCCTTAATAATGGAGGCAATTATATTGAATAGTATAATAAGGTAAAGGCATACATTTAAAAATAAAATAGTAGGAAAATTTTCGCTTGTTTTCTTAAGTATTAAAACTATACTTAAGAAACATAACGATATATTTTCTAATGTAATCAAAATATAATTGATATAGTATGAACAATAAGGAATCATTTACTGATATACTTTAAATACTCTTCAAAATCTGGATGCATATATATAAAGCTTTCATTAAATCTTGTATTGTAATTGGAATCTCAGAAAAGTTATTATGAATATTTATAGAGACTTTCAGTCTACTCAAATAAGATAAGTTTATACGAATGCACAAAAAAAAAAAAAAAAAAAAAAGATCCTTTAGGCAATTTCTCTTAACAAAAAAATAATTGAAGTTACTTCTATAGATTACGTTAATGCAAATGAAGATATATAGAATCTACCAGAAGAAAAAAGTTACTCATCTGGAATATACATGCAATCACTGCACAAATGGTAAGCGTACCTTATAGATTGGCTTAAGTCATAAGGAGATCTGAGGAGAACATTAGATTATATTTACAAGATATCATACCTGAATAATTTGATAAGTTTCATCTCCATTTTGATAAAAAAAATTAATATTTTTCTGTATAAAATTAAAATGTATCCTGTAAAAAAATATGGATGTGTAAAATCTTTTTTTTTTATTCTTTATTAAAAAAAGATTTTGCATTCATATTTTTTCGTTTTATAATGATAAGTTTTGGAAATACAATTTAATTTTAAAGTATTTAGTTAAAATATGTCATTTAATATTACTAGACAAATTAGATCATTTTTGTGAAAATAAAATAAGTAATTTTAAATTTAAATGCAAATGTAATAAATGCATTTTATCACGAACGTATTACTTCATGATCACTATAAACAATATTCTTAATTAATATACTTAAACTGGGATAGAATCTGCACAAAAATAACGCACTTGCAGATTTGAACAAAATGCATGTCTTTAATTTATTGAAAAGATGTATTTGTATAGAAATTTTCTATTTACATTTACCAACATCATAAGCAAATTTTCTTTACTCTTATGGAGTTAATTACTTGGATGCATTGAAGAATAAATATGTTTAAATTAAGATTTGAGAGTATAAATAGACTTAATTGCTTTAATATCTTTATCTAAGTTTAAAAAAAAACATTTGTGCATAATTACCTTACCGGTCTGTAAGGATTAATCAGTAATGTTTAATAAATTAAAACTACAAGATCAAATTGCTAACAAACAAAGTTTGTCTAAGTATAGAATTCTACTTAGGGAATAATAGAGGGGAAAGTTCGTTACAAAAAAGGGTCATTGATAAAAACAAATGAAAGCTGAAAAGAGTCGATTTCCTAAACTTTGTTTCAAAAACCAAATATTGATAAACTTTTCTTTCCAAATCTTGCCAGACATTCAAATGTCTGCTTTCAAATCATCAAATAAGTAATTACTAGCAAAGGAAGAAAAAACTCGTTGTGTTTCGATTGTTCTTCTCTGTTCTGAAATAGGATAGCAAGAGAACGGGGATCGATCTGGACGGTGGATGCTTCTAAAAATGCACAATAAAACCATCCTCGCATATTTCTTCCCCCATATAAAAAAGGGGGCAATGAAAAAAAAGCAAGAAAATTTCCAATAAAAGAGAGACACCCGGACTGCTGCGGAGTTAAAGGTGCCGGGGCGATAAAATCGAGCGTCGAAATTGCCACGAGCTGCGATGATTTGTAACAAATCCGTTACATTATGCCCGTTGCATGCGAATTACCTGCCTTGTTCTGTAATACAGAACGCTCGCTACTTATCGCTTCTAGAACATTCTTCGTGATTACCGAAAACTTTGGAATCGCTTCTTCCTTGCACGATCTTCGCCGATGCACTACAAACGCGAAACGTTCCTACGCCATTTTGGATCACTCTGCTCAAGCTTCAATGGTAAATAATACGCAGTATCCGTTACGTTTCGGTCAGTGTATCTGAGAATGTATACGTATATTTTATAAAAAACAGACGAAACTACAGCTGCTTTCTGTATTTGAGTTTATATTTTTGCATCAGAATTGTATTAAATGTATTACGAACTATTGATTTTGGAATTTTGAGTTGACAAAGAATGGGACTTGCTTGAATGGTGCTTTACTTTCCAAGAGTCGAATGAGAGAAGACATCTAACTAATACGATACGCATGAGCTTTACTATTTTACAAAACACTGAAGTTTATAAATACTAAGCAAAAAATATATCTCGAGGGGCTCGAAATCGTGATTCTTTAACTTCTTACTTGATTTCAATTAGGATAATCCTTTTCTCACGGAAAATCAAACAAAAAAAAAACAAAAAAAGGATACACTGGCATCACTAATTTGTAAATATCAAGATAATGTATCTCTTTGTTTTCTTTTATTGTGAAAAGGTGAAAAAAGTCAAAAGTTCATGACGTATTTAAAAATATCATAACGTATAAAAGTTCATATCATTTTCCTAATATTACTGAATAATTACGACGTATATGGGCCCCGAAACTTGTTTGCATAAAGTAATAATAAATCATTATTTTTTGTTTTTCAAAGGTATTTTTTGCTTTAGAATTATTTTTACAGACATTCTTAAAGTAATTGAAAACCTATTTTGAGATTATACTAAAAATGAAACTAAAAGTATATTCCATAATTTAGTATGTTATTATATTTATTATACTTAAAGATATTTATGATGTAGTTGATTCCAAGTCCTCCTATTAGTGTTTGGGGATTGTAGTTTGATGCGGGAAGTGCCAACTCATTTGTCGTCCTCGTCACTTGATCAAGGTTCAAAAATACTAGGTCCGTTGCCAATAGCTCTCGTATTCCTGCGCAGTGCAACTTTAATAAACAATCATAAACATATGTATAGTTGATTGAATAGTAACAGTTCTTTTTCGTTCCGTTGACTTTCTTTGAATGGTTAATTTATTCTTATTTATCATTGCTTAGTTAACAAATATTAGGTTTTATTTTCATTAGAACAACAGATAAGTTCTATATTCATATTTATATGGATTTTGTTTTTCATTTATTGTCATACTTTTAATACGTTATAATAAGCTTCTTTATAATGTTTGCATTAATTGAAAACTTTGGTTATAATTGCTGTATAAAAATTCAATTTAATCTTCAACAAATGTACGTTTAAATTCAGAATTTATAACAAAAGCTTTTAATATTAGAATCATAAATCGCTGCTGTAATAATATATTTGTAAATATTTATTGCTTTTACTGAAGTCTATTACACAATCTCATAAATACTTAGCCTTTTATTGAAGATTCTTGGTTGATATGTTATTTTTTTTATCTCCTGATTTAAAAAGGAAATAGTTTTTGTATCGAAATCTGTAATCTTCCTTCAGAATTTAAGTTAATCTAATTTTCAACTTATAATAGAATGATGAAGAAAACACATTTGCGATGGTTTTTGTACAATGTCGAAAACAAATTTTTCCACCCACAAATACACGCATTCAAGTCAGCTATTTTTTTCTAGTTAATTGTTGATTCATATTTCTAGATGGCTATGCAAAATCTAAATTATCACTTTTAGTAAACATTTGTAGACACATTGTTATTATGTATGATAAATCGAAGCATATTTTATGTAAATCATATTTTAAAAAAAATAATAATTAAGACCTTTTTATTTAATATAGTTTACAAAAGTTTCATTGCTAAAATACTAAATGCGTCCAAAAAGCTTTAGGATTTCATAAGATTCTAAAAACTTGATGTTCCAATTTGAGCTCTTATGTAATGTTCGGAAGCAAGAGTGGGCAAACATGGCGATAGATGCTTAGCTCTAGCGAAGCAATTCAAGCCCCCTTTACCTAATCAATATACAGAAAAACAGAACGGCCTAAATACTTTAAACAGAAGAAGGCGATGAAATTGCCACATTTGACAGTTTGTAAAAATTTCACTTTCAAACGACGTCCGCTGCATACAAGATGACTCGATATTGTCACTTTTTTATTGTGCTTTTTTTTTCTTTATCCTCATCGTCTTAAAAGAGAAAATTTCCAAAGCACGGGCTTCTATCGGTGTTCAGCATCTGGAAATTTCTACTTTGCGTTGCCATTTTTCCTCCTTTCTGATTACTTTTGTTTTCCAGAATATATAAATGAAATGAGATCAGAGCTTTTATATTGATTAATGGACACAATTTATTCGTTTCTTTTCTCAGGAATCGATACAAACAATCTGCTTGCTTAAATATGCAGGCCTTTTTTTTCTTATTGGAAATTGCCTTCCTGCCTGTCTTATTGGTGTTCCTTTTTTTTTCTTTTTTTTCAGAATGTTGAAACGTATTTAAAGTTTTTGGATGCCTGCCGAATTGAAAAACTACGTGGAGCAAGGATGTAATAATTATTTAAATTTCTTTCCTCAACCCAAAAGCTGCTACGTATGTTTTTAAAACATTGAACATATTTTAATATTTTGATGGAAAAAATGTTTTTTTATAAAAGAGTTATTTTTTACTTGGGTTTCTCTTATATAATTTACTTCAATAAACTACTAACAAACGAATGTGTGAAATTATGGATTATTAATACATTTGAATAAATATATGAAACATATGAAAGGTTTTACAATTAGGCTTCCAACAATAAGAAATCAACAAGCTAAAAGTAAAATCTATGAAAATATGACACACTGAAAAGTCTTGATATTATTATCTCCATTTTAAAATAGAAACAACCATAAAATCCGACTCAACCACAGTAACGATTGCCTCTTTTATTAGAAAGAGTAAACAAATATTAGCTCTCAGAAGTATAATGAAAATCTTATATATAATTAAGATTGGTGTGTGCAAAAGTTTATTCAATTTACCTGAAATTTAGTATGCATGTCACATTGTTAAATTTACTTTCTTTGTCTATCATCTATGCAAATTATACCATTTACACAATTCTGAAGAATTATTTAAGTATTACACATTTTTTGGTACAATAATTAACAACAGTAGTCGATATAATTAATTCGTTGAAGAATTCACTTAATTAACAATTAAGAAATGAAGGGAAGTTAATACCAATGAACAACAATCCTTAATTGTAAAATCATAATATAAAATAAAATTATATAAATGCTTTCAAAATGATAAAACTCTTTTCTTTAAAAAGGTTTTAGCTCGAAGTAAGTATATTTAAACTTTAATAATTTTATTTATTAGATATATATTGATATGTTAAATTTCCGAAAAGGAAAAAAAAAACTTTAAAAAATCGTGTCTTCCTAAAAGGAATAATTTACAAGACTCTTCATTGCAAGAAACAAATTTAAGTGCAGGTTCTTGATTTTTGTAATGATCGTCGGTGTTATAATTCGATGATAATACTATTTTTTATTTGCTAAGATTTTAATATATATTTTTTAAATTTTCAAAAGCCATAATTTTGTTTGTAAAAATAAAACCAAATAACTGATTTAATTTTTAATCCTTTGGTAATTAATGAACAAATAATTATGGTATGATATATATATATATATATATATATATATATATATATATATATATATATATATTAATAAAAAAATAAGACTAAATGACTAAAAATAAAAAAATAAACATTCATACCTAAAATAATCTATACTAATTTAAAAAAAAAAGAGTCTGTGTGTGCATGTCTTCGGCGTAGAGTGAAAATTGGATGATCCACAAGCATTAAATTTAGTACAATGAATCTACGAGTGTTGATTGTGTGCAAATGTTAGTGTTTTTTTTTTTTCAAAATGTTTCATAGATTTTAAAAAATTTAATACTGAAGTGATCAATAAGGCATGTTTTCTTTCCACTGATGCCTGTAGTAGCCTAGTGGTCATGGTCGCGGACTTGTGACTTACGTTGTTTTCAACCAGTCGTAGGTTCGAGACTCATGCCACTTAAGACGCTCCGTGTAGTGAGACTGATGCGTGTTAAATCTGGTAGAGGTAGCAATTCTTTCCGTTGTCGAAATGTGGAAGTTTGGAGAGGGAGATGCCAGTTCAAGTCTAGTCCTTGTCCTTTGGAGGTTCGAAATTGCGTGCTCTTGTGGTTATACCCTCGTGTTGCTTCTCAGTGCAATCTTAATTATATTGCCTTCATAATATTGTCTTCACTGCGCATAATTCTAGCGCATATTAAGTTCCATGACATCACGACTTATTATAAGACTATTTATGAAGATCTTTATATTTATTATTTTTCGTTATTTTAAACATAACGGAGTTTTTTGAAGATTTACATTTTTATACATTTGTGTGTTTTTCTTGCGGTAGATTTGTGATTTGGTTTCGAATGAATGTTTTAATGTTGATATTTCACCATCAATTGAATTTCGTACTATTAAATAATATTTAAACGTTCCAAGTAATAAAATTCGTTGATAAAACGTTCAGAATACTTACAACAGCGCCTCTGATATTGATAATTTTCTATTGGAGGCGTCTTTATACCTCATATCTCAAATCCTAAGTTCTGAAATTATTCTTTTTAAATTCTTTCATTTTCCACCTTTTTTTCCGTTCACTTTTTTGTACCGTTTCGAATTGAGTATAGTGGCTTCCATATACGCATTCTTATAGCTGGGCCAAGACTCAATTCACGATCTGGCCTCTTCCGCTTTTCATCTGCGTTTTCTCTAATTGCGAATTACTTAAAAACTTTTTTTTTTAATTTCTTGCCTTGAAACTAATTATTTTATAACTCTGAGTAATTTTATTTCATGCTTTTTTAAATCTTTATTTATAGCATTGAAGCGATTTTTTTTTTTATACTTTGCGGCCTAACTCTAGTTCGAAACGTTGCTAGTTTCCGATGCTTACCCTATTTAGAAGACCCGAGTTTTATTTAAATAGACTGAAATTACTTCATGAGTTTAAATTAATTGACACATTTTCAATTTTTTTTTAAAAAATTAACAATGAATAACAGAATTTCGAATTTTATGTGTAGTTTTGAATAGTTCCATCTAGAATTCTAACGATCCAAAGGACACAGCATTCATAATGCCACCTTAGCATTTTCGCCTTTGCTAAGATTTGTATTACATAAAACTCATACGTATTATTATGCACCATGATGTCTCTATCTACTCGTAAACTTCTGATAATTTATCATTCTCATGGAGTTTTAAAAATAGCCATGTTTTGAGGATACACCAAGTGGTTCTATAATTCTTCCGCAAATTTATTTGTGTAATACCCGTTCTTAAGCAATTATTTAAATATGCTTTTGCAAAAAATTCGTAATTACTTAAATATGTGTTTTGTATTATTTTTGTGTGTATAAATATTGCTAATAACCTTTGAGTAATTTTACTAAATTATTTTTAAAAATTTATCATTTATCCAGAATAAAAAAAGAAAGCTCATCATTTCAAGAAATGATATATAACTAATCTAAAAGGGCAGTATTTATCAGTCGATATTATAAGATAAAAGAAATAATTACTGAATACTTTTTTTCAGAAAAGTTAAGATTGCAGAGTAAGTTAATTAAAGATACATGGTACAGTTTTGTGTTCACAAGCAACCCATTATAGACTACTCGTATAAATCATATTAGGTTGTCTTAAAATTTTGGTTATGTTGAATCTAAAGAGATTGCATATAAACATCAGATAAATTAACGGAAACAAATTTAATTGCAATGCAAAAACTTATTTGTTTATCCATATGAAGACCGATCTCTATAGTCCTAAGGATATCAAGGATGAATTACTTCTTTAATGAATATTACAGCTATGTTTAAAGATTAAAGTGTTTTTTTTTTCATTTGAAGAATAAAAGAAAAAAAAAACACCTGAAAATAAAAGCATGGGACATAATAGTAAAATCAACATATCAATCTATTTTCGTATCAAAAACATGAATTGATAGTTTTCGTTAATCTCTTATAAAATAAAAGTTTTATGTGATGAATTAATATTACTTATTATATTGAATTCTAAGTAAATATTTTAAAGTTTTTTTTTTTTAAATTAAAGAAGGAAAATTTCTACTCAAAAACAAATATTATACATGAATGAAAAGTAAAAAGTAAAACTAAAAGTATGTGCATTCAAAGAATATTACCTAAAATTTTCAATTTACATGAAAGATTTAACTATAAATTACAATCAAACCAACGCGTATAAAACTATTAGTGGTACGAGATAGAAACAAAAACGAAATTAAATCTTCTTTGTAAAACTCACACGATTTTCTAAGAATGGTTGATTAAATATTTTTATTAAAGTTGAATGGTTATTATAATAAACAAAAAGTTTTAAATCCGCAGGAATATACAAATGTTTAAAAACACCTGATAAACTAGTTCTAAAGCAATGAATCAGTAGAATCTTTGTTCAAGAAAAATCATTTTTAACATAAAAAGAAATCATTCAAACAGCCAATTCGCTTAATTAACTCGAATACGGCGTGTAATTTTATCGATAACGGAAGTAAAATATCGCTCCAAGTTAAAAATCATTAAATTCTTCTGACCACTTACCTTCCTGTCTTTTATTTTTTTTTTATTTCTTTCGTCGGAACTACTTCATTATTCATTTGGACGTGTGTGTGTTTTTCATTCCATCTAATTCAAAAGAAAACGTAACCATACATTGTACTCCGGCATCTATACGAGGAACTTAACAACTTCTTACGCACTGAAAACAATGCAACGATTGATGTTGTGCTTTTTTTTATTTTTTTCTCTCTCCCTTTTTCTTTTTCTATCACAACCGAATTTATTTTAAAGGCCTTTTTTTCAGTCATAAAATTCCTTTTTCCTGGTAAATTGAGCAAACGATAACGTACGTTAGACGTGTGTGGGGATTGTGGCTATCGTTAGCTTAAAACAGTCTTGGGAATTCGGTCGTGCAGACTGACAGTTGTATAGAAAGATAAACATTGCTCAAAATATGTTCCTACCAAAACACTTGATTTAGCTTTATTTTTTATAATGGGCAGCAAAAATGGTAAAAACGTGACCATCTTTCGTCCACTATTGTTTTTATCCGTAAATGTGTATAAATTTAGAACGAAAGTGGTGTTAAAATGTAGGTCATAGAAAACATTCGCGATTGGACATGTATATGAGTTTGGAAAAAAAACTGTCTTTCAGGCTAGCAAGACTTGTCTAAATAAACATATAATGTTGTATTTATTATATTTTATGTAGATAAGACTAGAAAATGGTGAAAGGTGTTTTATTTGGGAAAGGAGTCAAATTTATTCCAATTTCGAATTATGCAAAATAGGTTTCGAGTTAGAATGCATTCAGAAGGTGGAGCTCTTGCAAGTGAGTCCTGTTATAATTTATAAGATATCTTACACGTTATTTTATTATTTATTAGACAATATTATATGAAATGTGAAGATAATTATGCATAAGCGTATCTATATATATTTTATATTTTGCTCTATATATTATATGTTGCCTGTAAATGGTATGTTTTGATTCTTATCTTATACATACAGGGTGTTTGAAATTCCCAGCGAAAATTTCAGGGGTGATAGAAAACATTTAAACAAGCAATTTTCATCATACAAAGCATAAGTGGATAGCAAGCAGTTAACCGTCTAACGGTTAACTGCTTGATATCCACCTATGCTTTGTACGGTAAAACTTGCTTGTTTAGATGTTTCCTATCCCCCCTGAAATTTTTCCTCATGGGTTTCGAAACACCCGTATAAATTAATACAAATGAAAAATCAAATATATTTAAGATTTGAATGATACATTACGGTGAGCTTTATAGGTAAGTACTCATGCTTTATAACTAAAACCCGCCATGTAAATTAACAATTAAATATTTTAGAAGTAGGTATTAATTAGGATGATTAGCAATTATCAATAAACGAATATTTTCTATCTTGCAGCTCTGGTTCTCAAAGAACAAGACACTGAGCCCTGGTTAACCACGCACACTTTGAGTAGTTCATACAAGTGTACTTATATTTTATCTTTTACTTATGGTTAGGTGTGCTTAAACAAAACATTGGGGAACGGAGGATAATTTTGGATTAAAAAATAGCGCCACGAGTGGAAAAATTTGGGAACCAATGCCTTAAAAGTTTTTAATGTTCTTGCGTAGAGAAAGAATAAATTAGATATTGTTAATAGCAATTGGAAATAGCTATATTTAATTTCTTTTTAAATTTCCGAAATTATTACAATTTTTGATCTAGACATGTTTATCCTACAAATTATTTGATACTGCTTTTTTTCAGAAAGTATTAAAGTTGCTAAGATGTTTTAAAAAATTTCTTAATAAATATCAATTTTTTAAAGTAATGCATGCAAGGGGAAGACATAAAAAAGTCTACATTAATACTAGTATTATTTACTCTGCTTGTAATAAGAATATATTTTTAAATGAGTTTAAAGGTACAGCATCTTAAAATATGATAAATAATATAAATAAGAGAACGCAATAAGGTACAGAATTTAAATTCAAATCAGTTAAAAAAAAACCACAGAATATAAATCAAATATTGTGTTTAATTACAAAAAATGCAATTTTTCTCTGATGATTAGTATAATATTGATGTGGCCGCGGTAAATTAATGATCATGGTCATGAATTCGCTGCCGGCGTTGTTTTCGTAGTATCATAGGTTCGAATCCTGATGCCCTAAAGATCCGCAGTGTAGGGGAACTGATGCACATTAAATCTGATCGATATCCTAAGTCCTCCTATCGATATTGTTGGAAGTTTGGAGAGGAAAGTGTCCTCTTGTTCGCTTAACCAATGCCATGCAGTATTGCATTTCACTTGACCAGTGACTTGACGTTAAGTGTCGTCCTCGTCATTTAACCAATGTTCTAAATTACGAGTATTGTTAATAGCCCTCATGTTGAAACCAATAAACATAGTATAATATTGGTTCTATCCATCTCCTTATTCCGTGATAAATTCCTTAGAACAATTGTCGACCTAATTTTTGTAGAAAGATTTAATTGCAAGTCTAATTGACCGGTTAATTAATTTGATTTTGAGTCAATGCATAAATAAATGATTAAAATTATAAAGTAATTTAAAGTAATTCAGGAGGAATAGTTACTTGGTTTTAAATGCGTCGCAATTTGTTAAGATGCAATCAAGAATTACATAGATGATAAAATGTTATTTAGTTACTCATAAGTACAGATTTACTAGTTCAAAACTCTTTTATTAAGATAAAATAATAGTTATACATATTTTGTTTCTGTTTATACATAAAGAAATCTTTCTGTAAAAAAAGAAGAAGGAAAAGGAAAAAACCGGATTAAATATTTTTGAAGCAAACATTTAAATATATAAACAATTAAAAAAAAGAATTTTAATGTTATTTTACCACTTCTGATACAATATCTAAAGCCAAATATTACCTAAGAGAGCTTATTTTTGTTATCAAATATACCATAAATTCACAAGATATAAAGCATCGTCTCTTACAAGGGAAAATCTTTATTCAAGAATCATTCAACCGTTTAAAAAATATAATGCTAGATCGAAATTCTTAAGCATTGTTTGAAAACTAAATAAAGAAGTTTAATATGTCCAAGGTATTTTGCGAGCATTTTACAACAAATTCGCGTGAATTCGTAAGCTGGAACGAAATCAATTATCTCACACTCTGATAATGTATATCTCATTCCTTTGAAAAAAAAAACACAAAAGAAGAAACAAGTGCGATTTCACGCCTGTTTTATTTCGATAAAAAAAAAATGATCTCATACCGAGAAAAAGAAGTAGCTAAGAATATTTCAAAGATATTCTACGGCAAAATGATAACACATTGTTATTATTTTGGCCTTTAAGAGCACGTTTTTCCATGCAACTGATTTCAGTGGCTCCATTTACTCCGAACGTTGATTCGCATGATTTTACACCGAGGAATAGGAGTAAAAACGATGATGATGGAAAACAGAAATAAAAACATTCAATAGTGTATTTGCGGAGCAAATGAAAGAAATGTAAAAAAAAAAATTCTTCCACGCGACTCCACGGACCCATGACTGATGACACGTTTGGGACTATGTTACCCAAATGACAGACAAGCTGCCTCTTTGCAAAGTAACTGACACAAATTGGACCATCAAGATCTCTTCTCGTCGACCGGATCTGAAGCAAATGAGAAAGTAAAGGAGGAACAAAGGAGATGGAAGTATTTATTTTAAAAATGCGTGTGTTGCTTCGGTGCACGTAGGGAAATGATAGTCCAGAGGCCCTCAGGTCTTTAGGACTTCTTCGGCGATTGACTTGGTCGGATGTAACACTGGAGGTCTTAATGATAGTATTAACTTGGTTGTTGGAGACACTGGTTTTAAAAAAAAAAAAAAAAAGGTAAACTGCTTGTGCTTCTAAGTTCTGAGTATTTTAAAAAAAAGAAAGCTATACAAAACAAGAGTCATGTAATTGTATAAATCACTAATATTTTGTGACGCCATATGCTTCCCTATTAATACCCATCTTAAAGTCTAATTAAATAGTCAATCAGTACAGAACCAATTGAAGAGACTCAGGAGAAGGACATCACCCTTTATTATTTACCAAAGAATATGCAGGATATCTTTATTCGAGTCCTTCATAATCCTAGTTATAAGAGGTTCCCACCATCATAGAACAGACATGTTTTAATTTAGAATATTCCATCCTGGTTTCTTTGTATTTACATATGAGGAAGTTCATTGTACATTGCCGCAGAGGCTCATTACACGTTTAATGTATAGGCGTGTGAATCGCATTTTAAGGAAGGAAAAGTGCTTTATTCTTCTTTATGGGTACCCCACATTCCTACTGGCGTCATATTTAAATAAGCTTTCCAAAAGTTTGACACACAAACACTTACATTCAGACATTCACTCAACACACTCGCGCAAATAAAATACAAACACTTTCACTATTTTCTATAAGTCATGCACACGAATAATACTCATACGTGTAGAACCCCTGTCATTATCCTTCAGATATGGTAAATTGATGTAATGCTAAAATCATGTTTGTTCAATAAAGTAATGAATGCACCAAATGATAATCCTTTAATATGGTCATTGTTCTAATTCTTATTCTCCATTATCATTTACGATAGGAGCATCTTCTCTCTCTTATACGATCAAATCATTTGCCTAATTTATTAATTATAAATGCTGTTAATCTCAAAATTCATAAGTTTCAATAAATATATTTAAATCGGAGAAAAGTTGTAGTTTCATTTTTTCGAAAAACAAAGGATTAACATACCAAATCTCTCATCCCGATTCAAACACTTCTCGATTGCAGCAAATTCAATTCCTGTTATTCTGATCAGGAGTCACTTCCAACTTCCTTCAGCACAAACGATTAATTACGAGGATTCACTCCAGTATGCAACAACTATCCATTTATCATTATTCTCTATTTCTCTCTTGTCTTTCCTTTTAATTCTGTTTCACTACTCTTAATTCAATTCATTACACTTCATCTAATTTTTCTAATCGCGCTTCATTTCGGTTAGGAAGGGGTTGCAATTTTATGCAATTCTAGGTACAAAAAGCCCTCGAGGTTAGAGAAGAGAAATTTACGAATAGTCCAACATCATAATATGATTGAGAATTTCAATGAATAGGTTTAAGAAGAAATTATACATACTGTCCTACCAATCACCTGGCTCAGTAACATTTAAAAATTATTGATTAGTATAATTAGATTTTATAATACGTTTGATTTTATACTTTCTGAATTATGTTTTCAATTATCATGTACATATGTGGTGGGGCTGTTAAATGAGTCTAACGCTGTAAAACATTTTATTTTGATTTCACACATAATTAATTATTATCATCTTCAATATACACTCCTCCTCTATCCCTACAAAGCTCCATGCGAATCTTTCATTGTTCGAAATAGTTCTAGATGTCTTCTTCTGTCAACTCCTTCGGCAAGCGTACCGCTTTCTTTTTCGCAGCTTCAAACGACTCAAATCGAGTTCCTTTTAATGAAGATTTCACCTTAGGAAACAGACAGAAATCGCAGGGCTCAATATTCAACGAATGAGGCGGATGGTCTAACACTGGGAGGCTGTACTTGACTAAAAACCTCTTGACAGATATTATGGAATGAAAAGGATCATTGTCTTGGTAGAAAAAATTTGCCGCGTGGATTTCTTGTGAATTCCTACAATTTCAGCAATAGCATAAATACTAAACCAATGGTCAGATCGAACCAGCTTACTAATTTTTTCGATATTGTCATCCATTTTTGACGTGGAAGGACGACCCGGGAGTGAATTATCTTCAACATCTTCTCGGTTATCTTGAAAAAGTTTAAACTGCTAGAAAACACGTGCACGTGATAATCATTCATTGCCATACACTTCATTCAATCAATTTTAAGTTTCAGTTTAGGTTTTTCCAAGTTATACGTTAAATTGCACAACATTTCGTAGCTCACTTATCATTTTTCCGGAAGAATAAAAAAAAAATTAATGCAAACGAACACTATGGTTATACGGATTCGATCTTCGAAATGAGCGGCACTGCTATCGAAAGCGAAACTTAACGCTAAACAGCTATCGGTCGCTGGTGTTTGGCGCATGCGTAATTTTTTATAACAGTTTCAGTTTCGTTATTCAATAGCCACACATCTTATGAATTAAGAAAGTGTACATAAATCAATAGTTTAAAAAAAAAGACTGGAGCATTAGTATAAATCTTTACGCATAAGATTTATATGATAATATGTTCGACAGTTTACATATTTTTATGTTAAAATAAAAGGCTTGTGTGTGAATGATACTTTAATTAAACATTAATTAAATTTATACAAAAGTACAAGAAAAAAAAATACAGTTAAAATATTGCATGTCTTTCGTTCTTAAGAGTAGATCCTAAGTCACATTCAAATTAACGTGTTAAACAACCCAATCAATTGTTAATCTAAATATTTCTTCATAAATTCTAAAGTTAAACTTAATGTACTATAATAAAATGATTTATATTATTATAATTTAACCATCATCAAATATGATGTTCCGGATGCTTAGTTAACTAAGTTTTTATTATTATACTAGTAAATCAGAAAAAATAATTTATCTTTTCTTTCAGATAATAAACAAACTTTTCGTACAATTATAAAATTAACTGAGTTATGAATTAAAATTTTCCTTTTAAAAATACAATTATTTTTCAAATAAAAGTATTGCATAAGTTTCGATAAAAATGTTTCTCTTTGAAAAAGTTTTCCGTTATCAAAATATGTATATAAGATAACGAAATATCTATTTGAAGTTTAATCTCTTGATCTCATTTAGTAAGGAATATTAAATATTATAAAATTATTTTCTTTTCTTGGTATTGGTTTATCGTTATAGACTTAGTAGAATTCAAATGATTATAGTTATTTTACTGTCATTAAAGATTTATCGTTTCCTCAATCCCGTTCCTTGCTTGATTTTGATCTGAAAATGTAATTGCTTCTTGTAACGGAATAACTATTATCGGCTTATATGATTAAGAACATAGAAATTTCTTTTTTAAACTTTTTCTTTATATTTTTTGAGCAGCCAAAGGGCTATTGTTTTAGTTTACCCAAAAATGTCATACCTGACCACTTTTCAAAAATGTATCTTGCTTTTGCGTATATTATTTATATCTGCTTTCACCAGTAACGAACTTAATTTTCAAAAATACGTCATGAAAATTATCTCCTGAACTTTTTATTGGATTGAAATAAAATATATGTAATATATGTCTGATATCTGTCATCAACACTAACGAACTATATTTTTCGAAAATACGTCATAGTAAATTTCCCCAATTTTTTTTTTATTTGATTGAAGTGAAACATTAAAAATAAAGTATTTTATTTACTTTTTTATATTATGTTTCGTAAAAATGCACTTAAATTAATAAATGTTGTTTACCTTAATTTATTGCAGAATATTCTTGACTTCTCTAATGTGGATCAGGAGGATAAGTCTCTTCCAGAGACTCGAGAGTTGAATGTAGTAACAGTTTTGAAAAGGAGAATTATACTATATTTTTGCATATACAACATGGTTCGCTGGAATAAATTGCATTTTCTAAGTGGTCCGCGATATCTTTCGGGTCTGACGAATCAGAGATCATTAATTGTAAGGGAATGAAAATATTTCACATTATTTTTTTTTTCGTCATAATTTTTATTTCTTATGATATAAAATAGAAGAAACTTCAAGTAGAAATGGATAATAATAGAAAACAAAATTTTTACAGCTAGTAATATTTTAAATCAAGGATAACTTTTGTTTCAAATATTTTTCTCTTTTTAAATTCCTACTATTAGTTCACACTCTCTCTATATATTTATATATCTTGTTCAAATTTTCATTCTTTAATACTTTTTATTCATCCACTGTAGTTCAAATACATTTTTTCAACTTGTATTGGATGACACTTGATGTTAATACAGTATTTTCAATTATTAATTCATTAAATTAAATTTCATTGGTGAGAATGCAGTTTAGCCCAACCACTAGGCGTGATTTCAAAAATTGCCAAAATTAGCGATTTTTTTTTCTGGCTGAATGTTAAGTCCGCGAAGAAGACCAGGGTAGCCACATTTGGCAAAATACCGCCGTATGATTCCGGTCGCCAAGGGTGGTTGGGCATTCCAACCATTTAATTTACCGGATGAATTAAGAAACAAGCCAATGCTTCCACTATATCATTTGTCTTGCAATGGCAAAGTTGGTAGAGCGTCGGTGTAGAATTTTCATGCGTTCGGATCGAATCTCGTCGAAGCATATAAGTTTTTTATTTGATTTTCAAATAATTAATTTTAGTTTTATATAAGAGAAAAAAAATTTCTCTTATATAAGATATTTAACAGGATATAATTTGGGAATAATGATATTAACTTTTTATTTGGATGAAAACATTTAGGGCTATTGAGATAACTTTAACATTTCTATGATTTTTCATATTTTACATACGTGAAATTAAGAATGTTTTACAATTAATTTTGTAATACCTGAATTCCAAAGAATGGTTTTAAAATGCTTTGTACTAGATATTATGATTTTTAGTAAATAAAGTAAGAACTATTTACAAGTGATTCATATTTAATTGATAGAGATAAATACATAATTGTTTTAAATGTAATAATTAGAATTGCAAGATTCAGAAAAAAAATACTTTGAAGAGTAGTACCCTAGTGATCACGTTCTCGAACTTCGTGAAAAAATATGTTAAAATTAAATCGCTGTTTTTTGTTCTAGTTCAATCAAAGGTGTAGTATGTACAGAGATAGAGATTGCTAAGTACTATTAAAACAGAATCTTAATGTCCTCACACTGCCCAGCCTATTGAGGATCATATTAGTCCAGGCGTTGTTCTCATCGCTTGTCCATAGTTCAAAGTGTCTAGGACTGTTATCATAGTCCTAGTATTGGCTTAAGATTGAAGTTCAATTAAACCAAAACAGATAAATAGCGAATGACAAATCTTAATCTTTTAATCAAAAAATCTTTTTTCATTTGAATTTTTTAACTGAAGAAAAAGTATTTGTTAAAAGTAGAGGGTACTTTTTAAGTCTTAAGATCCCAATACATGCTAATTTTTAACTGTGATCTGGAGCTCTTCTTCACTGTGTATATGTAACGAATACATTAACACACATATAATAATACTAAAGAAAAACTCATTTTTATTCTCTTAAAAAACTAATAACAAAAATCAATTACCAAAGAATGCATGTATTTTTCTTTTAAATTGTAACATATAATTTATAATAAAGCCTAAAAGAAGTTACTTCTTTACATTACTCTTAAAAATTGCCTTCATTATTTTATAATCATACATACAATCATTTCTTATTTATTAAAGTTCAAGGAGGTTGCTAATGATAACTTTTAAGTAAAAACATTAAACATCGGATTTAATAATTTATTATGAGGTGGTACAAGTAATATTTCAAAACATTTCTGTGGACATTTATAAGATATGGAGCTATAGAAGACGTTGTCGTTAAATGTTATGAGAAATATATGATTTTTTTCTCTTATGTGAGTACACGGGCTCTCTAAATGTTTTCTATTTTTATCCTTAGGGATTCGATGATCCATCACAAAAAGATTTGACGCATGCCCAATTGCTTTAGATTTGGATTGGGAGATAAAATTTTATGTTTCAAATTCAAAATTTATCTTTTCATATTTACAAAACAGACTCTACTCTTAGTACTAAAAATACAGAGAATATTCATTAAACCTTTGTTTTCATTGACAACATTTTCTAAATTTTTTTTCTAAAAACTGACAAATTTTTATACGCCTTAATGTATAAAAAATTATTAATATATAGATATTAGTAAAAGTTATTAATATTTTCCCAGTGTTTCATAACTCTTTTATCAGAGTTCTATTCCAACTGCATATATTCTAACATCTTACAACTTTTCCAATATCAACGATTTATTTCATGCAAATTACTAAATATTCACATTGTTTTATCATATGTATTTACAATTTTCAATATTTTCTGTAAAAATCTCTTTGATATTGATGAAACTCAATAATATGAGATTATTATATGGAGATTCATCATTCGCTTAAGTAGTGTTTTAATTTGAAACACAAAAGTAATTATTATTGTTACATTTTTTCTTTTGTCCTTCGATTAATTAGTCTGTTTCATGAAAGTATATTGCCAAAGGAATAGTATTTCTTACTGTAGAATATTACAATACAATTGTTAAACGGGTAACTAAATCAAATAAGCACACACACGAATATGTATATATATATATATATATATATATATATATATATATATATATACATGAACAAATTTTTTTAACATTTTTTTCCCATGCGCATTACGAGAGGGTACTCAAATGGTTCAGGTTTTATTGTTTATCATAATTTGCTCAAAACAGTTTGGGGAAAAGACGATTATCGCATTTAGTTTTACTTAAGAAATTCAGGCCTTTAACTATTTCAGAAAAAGCTCGTTAGCTCTTAGTAATCATTCTTTAAATTACAGTATTGTATTAATTTCTAGCAAGTTCCTGACATTTGGAGTTTAATATTTGAATAATATATTAATAATAGAATATTAGACCCAAAATATTGACAGCACTCGTACTTTCTACCTACTTAGAGTTATAAATAACAGGATTCTAAAAAAGTACTTGACTACAAAATATCTAATTTGAAACTCTACCAATTATTTCGTACATGAAATATTTCATTTGTCTCTACATATAAGATAGATGGTGTGACTATATATGCGTATTTTTGTCGTTGCACATGTCTACTTTCCCCATTAATAAGCTTAATAATTATAATAATGCATCATGTACCAAAAACTCTCTCTATTGAAAATTACTTCAAATCTAATAAAAATTAAAGTTTCTATTAAATTTGAATTAATATTAACATAAAATATTAATTTTCTTTGTTGAATTACTACTTCTGTTTATATATAATTAGATGCATAAAAATACACATTAGATAAAAAAAATTCTGAAATTTAAAGAAATTGTGTGATCGTTATTTGTGTTTAGATATCTTCATTTAGCTTCCTATTTACTATACATTGAAGCCGAAGGATATTTATATTCAATAAATAATAAACTTTTGTGACATTTCACATATTGGAAATGTGAAGTTGTTAAATTATCAAACTGGTAATGTTTCTATCTTTAATTCAAATCACATTACTTAATATTGCTGTTTCACAGTTTTCCAAAAATTATTTTAATTTTATACGTATATACAACTTTTTATAACAAATTACTCAAAATTTTAACAATTTTTCGAAAATAGAATCTTTAAAAAATTTGCGTAGAAAAAGTTATTATTCCTTTATAATTTTCTTAAAAAAATCATTACTTGGGTTTATTTATTTATTACAAGGAAGAACGAATAGATATTTTATTTAAAATTTAACTTTTGGGATATATGATAATTTCTCCCAATAAGTGACCCTGACAGAACCGGACATTTTGTCCCTTACGTAGAGGTTTCCCTCAGTAAGAAGTTACATACACAAATGAAAAATACCTTTATTAACAGAATAGTCTCTTAAATAGAGGTGTCTTTTATTTGGAGATGTCTCTTCTAAGAGGTACTACTATGTATTTTAATCAAAAAGTTTAAAGTTTTACTAATGAAAAAGCATTCAAATCCCTCACAATGCTGGAGATTTTAGTTAATAACGCATATGAAGTAAAGAACATGCCCGTTATTCAATCTCGAAAGTAAAAGAATCATCTCTATCAATAAAGTGTTTCATTTAATGTTTCATCTAAAATGGACGATCATAAAAGTTTAGATTGCACCTTAATAATCAAAATTAGTATGGCATATTTTCCAAACATGCTTCGAAATCAATGGTCATTTGCGTTCAGAGACGCCTTTCCAACTTTTCGCAATTGCCTTTCACCTTCGACTACATGTCTGTAGGGTAATAAGGGTGAGATTTCTGTCAATTAAAATTTCTCTCCGAGCTTTTCCTTAAAACAGCGGAATCTACTTTCATCTCGAGGAAAGCGAACGAAAGAGCGAGCTGCCGCCTGCATTTAATTCTGAATTCTGGAATGAGTAATCAGGCGAGAGGCGAAGACTGGGAAATAATGTTTGTCGAATGAATTCGATCGCAGAGCCCAGAATCAACAATAATTCCCAAAAGAAAAGGAGAGGGGCTCCATCCTTTTCGGAAAGGCTTTGGAATACCTGCATCGGCTAATCCCTGGACCCACTCCAAATAATTGAAGATAATTAAATCGTTTTCCTGAGGGGGGGTTTTAAGCTTCGGCTCCCTCATGCATATTGATAAAGGCCCAGATATTAATTTTGAGTTAGAACTGGAGGGACAATTTTCCAACATTTGTTTGAAAAGAGAATAATTGTCATTCTGAGGAGGTCCCTAACAGAGAATATAACGACGACAAATAAGTGTTTGCAACTCTTTGAATGGGTCTTTCCACCCTCCTTTAAAAGGCGGATTCCCCATCCCAGTTTCTTGAAGATCTTTTATCTTCCAGTTTATTTTATCGCGTCACTCGGTGTAATGGCGTGCACGAAATATAAATTGGGTACATTTCGAGATTTTGATTTGGAATTGAATGTGTAATGCGTATCTGAATAAAGAATCTGTGCTAAGGAATGAACAGAGAAATGGCCTCCCTTCACTATTTCGTCGTTATCAGAGAGAGTTTTATGATTATAACGGAGCCTTAAAGGAGAATGATATTGAAATTGGGTAAGATTAAAATCAGTTAATCAGCATGTTTATACATGTGTATCGAAATAAATGACTTTGGAGGAGAGTTTGAATCTCTGAGTTTAATTATTTCTCGTCATTAATAGGCCCACTATCTCACTCCAGCTCTATTCAAATTAAAATAACTTGTGTGTCGTTATATCAAGTATAATAACTTTTAATAGAAGCTTTAAATAGATGCTTCAGATATAAATACACGTGTTTGAGTAGCGATTTAAAATAGTTTTTAATCATGTATTGATGATAATTACACTTTATTTTTGAAGCTGTAGTTCCTAGATGATGAGTTTAACTTTTAATAATAATTTGAATGCGTGCTTCGAACTAAATTTCTGAGTTTAAATCGCAAAATGTAATAATTTGCTGAATAAAAAGTACTGTTTGGAAAAGGAATTCACATTTTATTGCTAAATAATCCCATATTGATTAAGTATTTTAATAGTATGCTTTGCTCTATAAATCAATTTAATGCAGCTGGAAAGTTTTAAATTACGTTTTCTTTTTACAGTGACTAGAATTTCTACTTTTCTAATTATATTTCCTTGTATTTTACTTTTAAATATTAAAATGTGTTTATTTTAATAAAAATAGATCTTTAAGGCTTACAGAAGTAACTAAGATCTGTTTCTCTTTTATATTTTTTTTATATATATATGAATTTGAAAAAAACAAAGGCTCATTTTAAAAGGTGTATTTAATTAAAAAATAATAAATTTCTAAAGTTATACAAGTTTGTTGCTTCAATGTGAAAAATAATTGGATTATGATAAGATATTTCATTGATATAATTGACCACCAGCCAGCTACGCAGAATTTCAAACTAAGAGCGATCATCTTTCCCTTACGAGCGTTCCGTGACAAGGATGATTGCTTACGAATCCAATCAAAACATTTGTATAAGCCTTCTCTGCATGATATGAATTTCACAAAAGATACTGTTTTATTAACAGCTTATTTAACGGTACTTACAGCCAAGCGTATAACGCGATACAGTCAGCATTTAAAATATCATCGGCCGAGAAATATACTCATTCCTCATTAAATATACACTATACAGCTTACGGGTCAATCAATAATGGAAAATGAAGGCTCTGCCAGGTGTATCTCAAACCCAATAAATTCATCCGCCCTCTCTCCCTTCACCAGTCCGTTTAGTTTTCCATAGAAAAATCAGACTGTCCGACCACGTAGGTCAGATTATCATCCGAAAATGATAGGCCACACCCTACAAATTAACTTCTTCCAGGGGCACTTACAACAATTACTTTCCACATTATCGTTTTCGCTGTACTTACAAGGAACATGAGCTTTACCTTTTACCCTGGTCGCAAAATAATTATCTATTTTTACCTTGATCGCTTACTACGCGGAGACAACCGTTAAACCTAGTTCTTTTCACTACATTAGCAACGGCGCAGTCATGATTTATGTATCAAACACTAATGTAATGATCCCATGTCATCCTATGAGGGCTACATTTTCATTGGCTTCCTGGAGGCTGGTCTTTTTTTCCTCACTCTTTTTCATTATCTGTTACGCGGCGTGTGTATAACTGGAGTCATTAGGTTTAGTTAATCGTCTTGTTGGAACAGATGACAATGTTTCATTCCCGAAAAAGAGAGTGTTATTAATTTTAGAGAGGCTTAAGTGAATCCAGTTTACATCAGCGAATGAGATGAAGCGTGTACTTGGACCATTTAGGGGGCTTGGACATCAAAATGTACAACAGATATGAGATTTCACTTTTGTCTAAGTGGCGTGTTTAAGTGATTGGATAATCGATTAAACAAATAGGTATCGAATTTTAAAATAATTTAATTTGGACAATGTTAAAAATAAAGTTTTATAACAGGATTATACTAACAGAACTTTTGAAAATAAGTAATTATTCAGTAACATGACTAATGAATTAAACACTGGAACATATGATTGTCTTGTTAGAACAGATGATAATGTTTCGTTCCCCCAAAAAGAGAGTTATTAATCTGAGAGTGGCTTGAGTGAATCCAATTCAAATCAGCGAATAAGATGAAGCGTGTACTTGGACCATTTAGGGGCCTGGGTATCAAAATATACAACGGATATGAGATTTCACTTTTGTCTAAGTGACGAGTTTAAGTGATTGGATAATAGATTAAGCAAATAGATAGCAAATTTCAAAATAACATTTTTGCTAAAATTAAAGTTTTACACCAACTTCAAAAACAAAATGTTTGATTGTACGAATACATTTAGTAACATGACTGATGAATTAAACCTTGAGTTGAAAGTTATTTTAATGTAATAACATATAGTTTATTTATGGTGAAACTATCAAGATATCGAACATGATACGTAACTGAATTAAGCAAAGAAAGAAAAAGTTCCACATTTAGAGTTCTTATCAATATTTCTTTTTGATACGATATATTGATGAGAACGTTGTCAATCGCTTTGATGTCAACGATCTAAAAAGCATTAAAATTTTCTGAATTTCGTTGAGTGTTTCATAAATATACTGGTGTGTTGTGTGTTTCATAACATGTGGTAAAAAAATGTGTTTCTTTTAATCTTCATATTTATTTTGCTTAATGATCTGTTTGATGGTTTGTGTAAGACTACACTTCAAAGTATTCAAATGCAATGAGATTCAAGTTTAATAAGCAGGTTTATGGAGTGTGGAGAAATGGTTTACTTAGAAAATGTGATATGCAATTCCATATCTTAGGGGACTTGAAAAGCCATTAAAAAATATATTTAAAAAGTCTCCCAATTAATAATTATTGAAAATTATTTATTAATATATTCTCAAGAGACTGATATTTTTATCAAACAAAATATAATCATTCAAATGTTGCAGTAGAAAGTTTTATAGCTGACATCTTTTCAAAATAAAGAAATTGTGTTTTATTTTTTTTACTATAAAATATTACTGATGCTTTCTTTTTAGGAAACATATCATCTTTGAACTTTTTAAGTGTCAAAAAATGCTTTTTTAACATTTTTGATAGAACATTTGTAAAAAAGCTTGTAAGATTCTTGATTAAATTTATTTTGTTATTTTAAAAAACAATGATAAAAATAATTCTATGTTAATTAATAGCTCATCATCCAAATAGAATAATGATCTGGTTTATTTTTTTGTCAATCCAAGCAAATTTGAGGGGGGGGGGAGTTGATTTCAGTAAAAACTAAATGAGAGGATACTCTTAAGGTTCCCATTCACCAGCCATTTTGATTTCAAGAACATATTATTAAACCAATAGGATTTTTATACTACTGAAATATTCAAATCTATACTATTTTATCTATATAAATGCAAAAAAAAAAAAAAAAAGTGTTTCCGAAAGGAAAATAAATAATGAAGGTTTCTGAGGTATTACAATTTCTCCCCGATATTTTTGAAGTTATTTTAGAATATTTTTAAAACCCCGAAAAACTAAACAAATCATTAAGATACGAATAAATTTCGGAGGGAAAATGTAGTTTCCAGAGACTTTCATTATTTTTTTTCCTCCTTCGGATACACTTTCTTTACATTCAAATAGATAAAATAGTATATATATGAGGATGATGGTAGACATTCCATAGGAATAACACCAAGTTCACGAAATCAAAAGGGCCATCAGACGGGAGGCATAATTTCATAAACGAACTAGAAACTAAATTTATTTCGCTTTATATTCAAATAAATAGATAGCTTTTTGTTTATTATAATTTGTTATTATTAATATTTTAGTACTATTTTTCTTCATAAAGCCATAGACAAATTATGATTCAATGCAACATTCCTAGCACATTGAAGTGAATACAACTAAACGAACCAAAAATTAAATTAAGAATCTTCATACATAAAAATGCATTGTTTTTCTTTCATGATCCAGACTCAGCTGAATTCTAAAAAAAAAAATAGAGGAAATCTATAAAGCAATCTATTTATTGACGTTGATCTCTTCATCTCATTTAGCCAGTGTGGTATGGTGCTAAGTAATGATGATCAATGGCTCTGACAAGAGGTGTGCTGCAGATTAGGGGAGCAATATAGCTAATGGCTCCCTGAGTACCCCTGTTGATTGGGCACAAACAATAAAATACCCTTTAGAAATGTTACGGTCAGTCAGTCTCAGAAGTGTTACGACTATCACACACATTTGTTTCAACTTAAATTTGAATTCGCTGATTAATGCTCTTTCCTTTTAAATTGTTTAGTCATGTAATTATGATATTTTCTAGCATGAATATGCTGCCATTTTTCGAAAAAAAGAGAAACGTCAACTTATTTATATATTTATTTAATTTAAAACTTTTTAATTATTTGTTTTCCCATGATGTTCTCATTATTCACCAATAAGTACACATAAATATCAGGTCATCAATATTTCACTCGTTTGAAATGTCAATAATAGTTTTGATTTGAACCAAACAAATACTTTCTTCTTGTCAATATTTTTGGCTTGACAATTAATATATCATATAGCCTTAAACTAAATTATATCGTCTTATAGTATTTGAAAATTTTAATATTTATTTTTCTGTAAATTGAATAAAATGAATTTATCTCTTTTGTATAATATTAAATATATATTCTTTTGATTGTTACAAAAATTTCTAAAAAGTTATTTCCCCTATCTTTACTCTCGTTACTTAAATAAATCAAAGATTATGAATAATAAATCTTATTATAAGGAGATAAATAAAGTCATGTGAAGCACTGTTTAACATAAATGAAAGAAAAAGTTGTATATATATATATATATATATATATATATATATATATATATATATATATATGCAACATAAGAAAATACTTTCAAGTCAGTAGAAATACAGAAAATGAAATAAATTCTAAAAATAAGCAATTTACCATTTTCTTTCTTCGATAACTCTTTTTTATTTCTTAGATTCATAACAAAACTTTCTGGCATCAGATATATCTGATTAAAAACAATGTATTTCACATCTCATAATTCATTTCCAAAGTGTATGATTTTTATACTCTTAGACGAAATGATTATCTGTTAACGGAAAGGAAATCGTGATTATCTGATTTCATCCCAAGTACTTTTTATGGCGCCAAGCGTGCTTGTGATCCATCCCCCTAGAGTATTCGAAACGCCCTGACACGTGCTCTAACAGGATGCGCGCTTCTAGAAACACGAAAGAGAAAGAAAAACTAACAGATTATAGAGTACACTTACAAATCACAACATATGATCACGAAGATTTCATGCTTTCTTTTCTTCATAAGGTAGGACGAAGTATTGAAATATCCTTTCTTTTAGAATAATGAATAAAAAAATTTGCTTATTATATATTAATTATGTTGATAGTTTTGTTGTTGTTGTTTTTAACGATAAAGATTACTTGATCTTGGAAAAAATGTCTCGCAATTAAAGTCATTATTAAATTTTGGGAATTTGTTTTTAAAATTACTTGGTGATTGCGTATGTATCTCAATATATAGGATTTTTCAGCAAAAACTTTCATCTTACTACCACAATTCGAATTTTTTTCTCCGAATTATAATCGAATATTTCACCATTGAATGATTATTTCATATTATAAAGCTATATATATTCTGAGAAATAGTGACATTGAAAAAAAATTTACGGAATGGTTATATATAAAACAAAATTCTTTTATTATTTTATTTGTTTTTCGCGCAATTGAAAACACTTATAAATTAAATTAAACATTCTGAATATCAGGAACAAATACAGATATATTCCTTTGATACCTGAATCAAACTATACAGTTCTATAATTTAAGACATAATGTATAAAATATGGTTTCTGTAATTGTGTTTACTGGTTTTCAGAGATTTATACTTAAATAATGAACCTAAAGATATCTCATATACCTTAGGGTAATTGATTCATAACTATAAATATTAAAAAAGCATGTTACACTTAACTGCAATATATAAATCATGATATCCTAGAATAGAATATTTTTAATCTGAATGGAGTACATATGATAAATATCCCACTGAAATTCCGGAAAAGTTTATTTGAATGAACTTATAGAATATAACTAACGCATCTATTTTATTTTAAAAATAAATTCCATTACTTTAAAATTAAGCAAATAATGATATTAATTCCTTAATAGGTCATTTTAAAGTTTTATATATCATAAAACGAATCAGATGATACTTTTAATAGACCCATCACTTAATAAAACGAAATAAAACTTAAACTATGTTTAAATATAGTTGCTATATGCTTTATAAATTAAAATATTAGTGATGATTATATTATTTATAAAGCTTGTTTCATACCACTCAAATTATGTCTCATTTTGTTCTTCAATGTAACGTTTATGAACATAGTTTACAAAATAATAATTATTATTATTGTTATTATTAGATTTAATTTAAGAAGAAGAGTTTTTTTTAAGACTAATGTAGTGAATTAAATTAAGTCTTATTCATGTTTTAAATTAATAAACTCCTCACCATCAAGTAAAATTTATTCTACACATTTACATTTAGGATAAGAATTTAATACATATTACACTAATCTATAAAAAACTAAAGTACTGTTTTCTCCTAAGAAATTAACTGAATAATTTATATATATAGTAATTTTTTTATTGACAGGCATGTTTACATTTCTTAACATACACGTATAAGACATTTAAAGTTCATTGTTTTATCGTAATCAATAAAATACAAAGCCCTACTTAACAGGCTCTTAATATTTTCTCTGTCTTCGAACCCATAAGCATTTCCTGCAGCAAAAAAACTTATATCAGCCATAGAAATAAATGTAATAATTATATAATAGCAATGTACCCCAAGCGCAAATTTGAATGTATCGTTATCTCTGGAAAGGCCATTTCTTAAATGTAACTTCATCCACACACACAGAGCTCGACAACAACGATTCTTTGAAGGAACGGTGATCTATGGGTCATAATCATTTGTGAGGAACATCAACCGAGCACAAAAAATAACACTGTTCCTGCAAGAAATTTCAATGAAGTCCAAAAAAAAAAAAAAAGATTCCTTAATGGAGAAGGCTAAAAAAAAATCTGTCGATTGCTTTCAACAAGTGCTGGTATATCAAGAAATGTGTACTTGGGGGCACGGCGCCAGTACTTGAATGATCAGATGCTTTTTCTCTGTAATCAGGCGCCATTACCTGCGCTGAAGGGGGTGGGCCAAGATTGCGGGCCCACCCTACGTTTATTAGGTCCGTCGTGTGCACGAGGCTTTGTGGACGTTCGACTGGGGTCAGTTCGGGGGTGGATGGAATAGTCGCCGTGACGAGAACTATCATCATTGTTGCTGCAGGTGACTGCTTCAGACTCATCCAGTGCGATTGTTTCCATTTACTCTTTAAAAGAAAAAAAAAGGAGCCCAAATGGACTTTTGGGGTATTTCTCAAAATTACCTCTGGTTGATGATTTTCTTTGCTTTTTAGAGGAAAGTTTAATAACGAAGCATCTTGACGAGTGCATTCGTATGTGATGCATTTGATTTTCTGCAAGTGTAAAAATGGATAAAGAACACTGATCACAAATTAACTCTACTCTGTTAATTCGCTATCATCGGTGATCTTTTTGAAATACCGTCGATAGCGAATCTATCGCCGAAAATTCAGTAAAAATGTCTAATTAAACCGATATATCGGTAAATTACTGGGAATTCTTTGAACAATGATTAAGTCATAAATTTTTATAGTTATAGAATATTTTATTTGATTCTTGGAAACAATAATATATGAAAATAATTTATATTGTGTATTGATTAATTAATAAAATATATTGATTGTAAACTCCAAATTTTCCTGCACAGGTAATTCGCTGAAAATTTCGAATATATCGGTAAATTGCAGGGATTTCTTTGAATAATGAACAAGACATAAACATGTATAGTTCTAAAACATTGTATTTTATTCTTATGTATCATGACAAAAATATGAAAATTTATTGTATTATGGAGATAAATTACGCAATTAAAATTTAAAAGTTTTATAACCAGTTACGTGTAATATTTATGCACGAATAATTTTACACAATGAAAACAATTACGAAATATATAATTAAATAAGTGTTCTTCTCTTTTTTATTAAGTTTTAAATAAGAAACGTAGTTAACCAACACTTTACTCACTTAATTAGGTTCTAATTTTTAAACAAATTAACAGCACCGTAAAAAAAGCTTTTTTTACAGATTTTCAGCTTAATAACAATCAAACAGTCGTACGCTATTTGAATATAACGTATTTCCACCTTATACTTTCCTGGTAAAAATATAAAGTGGAAATTTTATTTTAGTTCATTTTAGCGATTTCTAACAATTTTATTATTATTTATTTAATAATTATTAATATATTTTTTATATTTTTTGAATATGTCAGAGGTAGATTATCATGCAATATTGATTTTGCTCTAAAATAATTTTCCCCGTCATATATTCTGTTTTAACTTGGTTGGGCGTATTATAAGTATCCACTTACTTCACGGATATACGTATTCAATCAATTCTACGTTTTCACTATTTGTTGCAGTCCTGCACGTTTTTTTTAAAAAAATGTCATAATTCTTACCATTTCAGCTTCGGAAAGGTGTTTCAAAATACTTGAAAAATCAATTAATCGTTATTTAAACAATATATCAAGGGATTCTTAAATTTATTAATCGATATCGTGTTCTGATTAGTTGGTTCGTCCAGAATTAATTTTAGAATAACATCGACAATATACAAGCTATCATTTTTAAAATAGGGATTCAACTGCAATTTTTAATAGTTGAAGAGCTAATTTTGTATCAGACAAGAAATAAATGTTATTTTCCTTAAAACTGATACCTGGTTTTAAATCCATTGGAATTTTTTGACACAATTTTGAATCTCAAGAAAAGATCCTACCTTTACAAGCAAACTGTTCTATCGTGTTCAATATTGTAGAACTAAGGAAAGTTCCTTGCATATTTATTCTTTTACGTGTTCTTATAATAATATTATCATTTTTAGTAGCTTTCAAAACATTGTAACTATTTTTCGTACTTTCTTTATGGGGGAATGTAATAGATTGTGTAATATATATTATAGTACACTGGTATAGACTGCAATAATATACATACTTTACCGAATTACACCCGTAAAAACAATGTATTTTTACCAATATCAATTACGAACTGAAATTCGTAATTTATTGGTACATCGGATTATCCACTTAGCGATATTGAAACATTTAAAAAAGAGTATAATGTTTTCTATTAATTTGTTTCTGATAATGGATTTTACCTGATTATCGAATTGGATTCGAGTTCTGCTTCTTCAACTAAAAGTTCCATGAATAAATCTTTATTGATATTTTAATACGAATTTATGATTATATATATATATATATATATACAAAGAGAGAGAGAGATCACGGACTCGTGACTAACGTTATATTTGTCAAGTCGTGGGTTCAATCCCTGATGCCACTGAAGACCCACTGTGTCGCGAAGATAATGAACGTTAAATATGGTTGAAGTCCCAAGTCTTCGCGTTGGCAGGATATGGAAGTTTAGAGATGAAGGTGTGAGCTCAGGAGTCATCTATAAACCTCGTGTTGCTTCTCAGTGCGACGTTATTAAGCATACACATTCACTCTCATGCTAATTAAAGCTAGTGTTTGAAAATGAAAATTATTTATAAAGAAATGAACAAATTCTAAAAGTAAGTTATTTCTTAGCTAAAATAATTCGGTCTTTTGAAGGTATATTTGAACATTTGTTTAGATGCCTCTCTTTCTCTCTCTCTTTTTTAATTTGAACTATGAATACTATACTCATATTGCTGAGAAATCGTAAACATGTATGAAACGCAGTGTGACAATGCGATTTTAATTAGCAAAATTAACATCATATTTGGTTATAATATACACAAATGATTAATTAATTTATCCATAAGATACAATGGATTTATTAATCAATATATTTCTGATTAATATGTAGAATTAAAAGTTTTACTTAAAGGAAGAATTTTTATATGTAAAAAGACTACAATTATTTCTTCTATCTTTTTCGCTAATGCAATAAGAATAAAATAATTTTAAGGCTACAAAGACGTATCAAAAAAGAGAGTAAAAGAACACTTTAATTTACTATTAAAATGCGTCTGGCTTGAATAGTCGTGTTTATTACAATAAATATTATTTAATTTCACCAAATATGAAGTATAACAATTAAGAAATAATACTAAAGAGAATACAGCACATTAAAATAATAGCAATACTTTCACATCATTCTAAGCAACGGCTTGAGCGAAACGTCAATTATTTGCATCCAAAATTAACTTACGGAATATCCCCCAAGCCAATAAGGGGGCATATCTACTGGAGAGGGAGAGGAGGAGAGAAAAGGCGTATTCGAAACGTAGGTGCGGAGTTTGTAGTATACAGGTATGTGACCCGTTAACCCCAAGCTCCATTCACTAACAACAGTCGGAAGTGGGCACACGCTTATACTCACTTTTTTTCACGCACTTCCTTTTCCCCTCCTGGTGTCTTTTAAGGTGATGAGCAGGGGTTGGTCAGGTACCCTAAGTCCTCTTCTCACATCAAGGGTGTAAGGGCCACGGTGGTACTTGTTTGTTTGAGGTTACGTGAGCACCTTGCCACCCCTATCATTATATCTTATCCGTTAGAAACCACAAATGATGCCTTAGACAACCATGGCTCTTCCAGACCTCTTGACATTGGCAACACACCATCATGAAGCCGAATCGTAGTGCACTGTTTGGGTGTGCATTCTGAGGTGTTTTTGTTAAACTTTGTCCTTTTATTCAGTCTGTCTTTTGAAAGGCAAATTGTAATTATCCGGGTCATGTTACGAGGTTAAGGAAGACTCGTGTATAACACGATGAAGTTTCAGTAAGTGCAAAGAGAGAAAATAATCCAGCTAAATTAAATTTTTAGTTACTCGGGACAAGAAACCAATTGGGGACATCCCCAAGCGTAGTAATTATTTAATAAATTAAGGAAAGGGTCATAACATACAAAAAAAGTCTATATTTCTTAAAAAATGTATATTCCTCCAAAATTAGAAATTCTGTTCTTTTTCATAAGACATTTAATACATCTCAATTAAGAGAATCGGGAAAAAATATCCAAAGGTTTAATGACTGTCCTGCATCACCCCACAGCTTAATAATATATATTAAGTAATAATGACTGAACTCCAATTGAATAAATGCAAGAACGAAACAAAACATTTTTTTTTTAAATTAGCACTGTTGAATAACTAATGTTTCTTTCTCTCGGATCTTCCGACTAAATACTTACTTAAAGCCAACTAACTTACAGTTTTACTTGTATACTTCCATCGATTCCACAAATAGTAAGCTCTTATCCTAATACTTCTAAAATGCAATCCATTTCAATCCACAAAACTAATAGAAGAGCTTCAATCCAAATAAGAAAAATTTCTGTCAACTAGTCACTATCCTCTATCTCTCCTCTTTTTTCTTTTCAATCTATTCCATTTACGTATCATTACCGTAAAGAAGACCACCTATAAGAAGTGTGTTTCACTTCTTATAGGTGGGTTTTATATCTTCATCTTACTTACCTGACCACGTTTCATTTTGGTTGAGAAGAAATTGTAAACTGATGCAATTCAAATTGGCAAAGTTCCCAAGATTAGTGAAGAAAAAATCGCAAATAGCCCAACATCAATAAGTTATACATAAAAAATGTGCTAAAACTTCTAGATACCAAATCGTCTATGTAATACTGCATTGTATAAGCAAACACAAAGTTTATTGATTGTATTTTCTGAGTTAATTTCTATAACTTTTCACCTGTTAAAATATAATTTTTTATTAATATTTCTTGCTATTCAGTGTCTCAAGATCAGAAAAAATCAGTTATGTATTCCAAAAACTCAAATATTTAGAATTCTAATGCGTAAATGAAGTCAATGTAAATACAAAAAGCCACATACAAGAGTATAATATATGAGCATCGAAAATGACTAAAAGGAATTATAATGAAAAATAGCTTAGGGACTTTCCAACTAATATACTCCTATTCAAGTTTTTGCATACTCAAAATACACTCTTATTTCTTATTTTGTTTTATTTATTTATTTTGAGTTATGGATTAGTGTTACCAGATTAGTTTGCTTTATAATACACATTGCTTCGATTCACAATTTGAAAATGTGGAATTAAATTAAGATCTTATAACGTATTTAATGTGCCTAGCTCTTAATATCTAATGTTCAATAATATTTTTAAAGCTTTTCTTTGATTGTGTTTAATGATAGCATGCATTTTACTTTAATATCTAAATCTTAGTAATATAGTAATAAATTAGTTAATTTATACGTCAGGTGTATGAGTAAATATTTAAAAATATAATTTAATACATAATTATTTTATTTTAGACTTTTTCTTGATTTTCTTAAGATTTGTATAATCCTTTTAGTATGCGCGAATGTTACTAGCTTTCGGTGTTACAAAAAATAATTAATTTGTTTACCTTTTTATTGATATTTTTTCTAATTTAATTTAATTTAATGAGCATTATTAAGGAGATAGATATTTTTTTATCTTCATTTTAAAACTTACTCACATTTTAAAAAAGAATCACAAATAAATATATACATTTCTGTTAACATTTTTCTGTAAGTAATCTTAATTATTTAAAGCGTCTTATAACATTAATACCTTAGTTAATTAGATGTTTTTACTGGATCGTGCATTTTCACTTTTTTCCCCAATATCATTACATTGGCTAATCAACCTAGATTTCCCCCCTCTGTATTAATTTCCTTAAAAATACCTGAAACAATTCAAGTATCTGTTGTAATATTGCTACCAAAAATATAATTGGATTATTTTTCATTTAATTTCTAGAAAATTTGTGCTATCCTAAGCCTTAAAATAATCAGGTTTTTTTCCCAAGAAAAAAAGTCAACTTTAACAAAAAAAAAAAAAAAAAAACCGATGCTAAACATTTTCTTTTGTCTTCTCTATTTCTTCGTAATTAAAGTAAGGCAGAAGGGAAAATTTTAATTCAATTCAAAGAAGTGTTGCTAATTAGATAACGTGATTACTGGTTCTACGAATTTTTAAATATATTTAAGGTTTTTCTTCTGCACAAAAATGATTGAAAAAATATTTAACATGATTAACATTTTTTAGATCCAAAATATTTTGATATTAACAAAATTAATCTTAAGTGATTCAATTCATTAATACTAATGTGCATGTTATTGCGGCAAGAATTCAAAATTATTTTTTTGAATTCTTTCCGCAATTTTCTAGTAATTTTCTTGTTTTTTACTATCTATTATAGATGTAAGTCTTTTTTTCAGCTTTCACTCTTTTGAAAAATAATGTTTTTAAATTTGCATATATTGGTATATATTTTTTGTTTTCAACGAAACAGTTTTATTTTTTTGAATTTTTAAGTTAAATATTATTATTACTTTGCAAGACATCTCATCATATAAATGAGTTCGCTGTTTTTCCCTTTTTTTGCCTATTTGTATGCTTTAAATCGTATTTAATTAAAAAAAAAAAATTATAAATATGCTTATGGATTTTCAAAGTATAATATATTTATAAATATTGCTTCTAAATTATTTATCAAAATGCATTAGAATTAAATTGTTTGTTCTTATATAAATTAATGTTTTTCTTTGATTATTTACTAATTTTTATCCGTATATTATTATAAATTACATAGAATTTTTACTCTAATCAAATGTATTGGCTAAATAAAATATCTTCTCTATAATGCTTATTCTGTTCTTCTAAATTTAGCTCATACTTTTATTTTTATTGGTAATTTGGAAATTATAAGCTTCGTGTAATTAATATTTAGCAAAGTATCAAAAAATCTGAAGAAAGGTAATTAGTGAAAACCATAGTTTTCAAAATCATTGAAAATTCTATAAGCTTTCTTTATTTTACTTTATTAAGAACCATTTAATAAACATGGTTATATTGTCTATGAGAATACACTATTGATTATATAAAGCAAGCGTAAAAATTGTATTGATCCAAATAAGTAGAGAAATTAGGTTGCTAAATAAGTGTTTAATTTTTTTTAATGCAATACTCTTTCTTAATTCTTTTTCTCGTATTCATATCAAATTCTTTTTCTGTTAATATCTTCTCTCTCATTATCCCTTCTTGAAAATAATTAACTAAAATTTTATTTCCATGGCATTATTTGTCGAAACTGTTGTGATCCATTTTGTTTCTTGTAAACTTCGTCTTGACCTGATCCTTCCGACAGTAAAATATAAGATTTTATTTTGAATTATACTTTTAAAACGCTATTTATTCTCATTCCGAATAAACACAATTTTAAATGCTTTTTATAACATAATTATGGGGAAAAATAGCGCTGAAAACTTATTTTAAATATAAACCATGCATAATATAGAATAGTTAGGGCATTTTTTATGTAATGCTATCACACATTATTTATGTGAATATATTTTCCTATTAAACAGATTTGATACATGTAAACTTAAAGTTCATTTCTCAACTGTAAGAATTTGGCAGTAACTCCCTTATTTTTTGCACAAAATCTTCAATATTTCTTTATTCGCTAATTTTAAATAAATGTCAACTACAGCAAATTTTGGTAAAAGGAATCTTACTTATGAACAAAGATTCCATCGATAATCATTGCTGTTCACTTTCATTTCTTTTCCCTTGATCTTTTGAAACATCATAGAATTCATTAACTACATATATTCAAATGATTCAATAAAATAAATAGAAACAATTTCGTTTTTTTTTTAATCATTGGAACTGAGTGTTGCATTTTGATAGTGAAAGTACATTACCGAACTCGCTTTGCTTAATCATTTTTACAATTTACTTAAATTGTTATGATTTGACTAATTTTTTGCAACGTTTTTCTGAATTTCACTTGGTGTGTGTGTGTGTCATCAAATTTTCGATCGTTAATTTAACCAACTTCCCATCAAGCTAGAGCTTTGAAATTTGGGAATCGTTCGTACTCGCCTAACAATGCAATATTTAGACGTTTGCGACAAGTTTTAACTCATATTTCAATAATTTTAATAAGTCAAAATATTCTTTCCTCTCGGCACTTTTAGGATCGAGGAAAAAATTTCTTTCCTCCTCTGGGAGCACCGGGCACTCCTCACGCCGCATGAGGTATCGTAAACTTTTGTACTCACAAAGGGGAGATACTATCTCCCCTTTACTATCTCCGAGATAGTAAGGGCTGCTGATTTTTAGTCAGTACTCATTCGCAAGAAAGAAAGTTTCCAATATTTGGCGCCATGTCTTATCACAATAATTTTTTCTGAATTCTGGTTCCCATTCTTTTTTTAATAGAATGACTTACAAACTTTCAAATGCATGTTTTGATTTTATGAGTATTATGAATTTTTTAATACTCTCACAAATGTCTCTTTTTAAGTAAATTTTAAAGTTAAAAATAATTAACAGTTTTAACTAATATTTCAATAATTTTCTCTAATAAACTTTGCCACCATATAAAAACGTTATTCTTAAAAATGTTGGTTTTTATATCGAATTATGTAAGCTGATCATTCAAACAGTAAAATGGTATTCAGCTTGAACACTTGTACTCTATCTCTGAATTTTGCAGTCAGTGGAACATATACGGTTAACGATTGATTGCAGAATTCGAAATGATTTGTGATTGCTTGGATCAATCCTTTGTTATTGTGTATAGCAGATGGTGTGCGGTTGTGGAATTATACGTGCCGTTACGATTGAATGCTTACAAAACTCGTGTACAGTGTTAACCATGAAAGCGTCAACTAGAAGTTTTATACGCTGTAAATTCGTCACGACAGGCCATTTATTGTTCAAACTTAATCGATTATGTTTCTGTTGGATGAAAATAACGGTTTTGGCGCATGATGTAATTATACAAAATTCTAAATTGACACTGGTTTCGAGTTAAGGGTGATTTTAGCTTACTAAATCTGTTACCCAAAAACGTTTTGTAAAAGAAAAATGAAACATTTTGAAAATTGTAAAAGTATAGAAATAGGAAAAACCATCAATGTATAAATTTCTTTTTATTTCAGCACTATTATTTGCTTATGAATATGAAAAAAAAAATCGAACTTCCTAAACTTTTAACCAGTCTGAACGGTCTTTCGGTAGTTTAATTATCCGGTGACAGAATGGATAGTATTTCGTCATTAAATTGAATAACCATAAATCTTTGGTATTGTTAGAAACGATATTCCAATATTTTACAAACGAACTTAAATGTATTTGAATGTAAATTTTAACTTATTATACTTAGTGTATTTTTTTATAAGTGATAAAATTAAAATAGATTAAAAACTTATTTTCGTAGTATTAGTTTTGATTTTCAAAATGTCCGATTTGTTACAAATATTTATTCTTAATATAATGATGGCGGTAGTTAACATTACATTTATGAGGTATTTTCCAGGTAAGAATTTTGTTTTTATTGCTGAAGTAAATTTGTTAAAAATTATTTAAACGAAGACAGATTATTTTAGTAAGTATAAAAATACATAGAAGACATAAAATTCTGAAATAATTTGTGTTCTGAATAGTGCATTTCCCGTGAAAATTAAAAATATACACATAAACAGCTGACAGAAATATTTACAAAGATTTATTTGTTCTTCAGTAGTTATTGAAACATTTTCCTTCAGAAAAATATGCAAATCAATTGAGGAGCTTAATTGCAACATGTTTCATTCTAAGTGTGAAATTCTTAATACGGAAATATGAATAACTCTTCTCGTAAAGAAACTAATACGAAAAAAATATAAGGTCATTTATATATAAGTCTCTGTGTAGCATATTAAACACTGAAATGAAAGATTCAAAACAAAGTTATACACCATAAAACAAAGATTACCGAGAAAGATTTAAATTGCAATGAGTCATGTAATGCGACTTCTTCTTCACACGAGGCATTTTAAAAGGCGATGACACGTAAAAAATGTTCATAAGAAAATATTAACGCAAATTGCACTGAATCGTAAAACAAGCTTATAAAATTTTATTTCATAATTAATTGTGAATTATAATGCAGTCCATGCAGCGCAAAACCCTACAGCTTAATATCCAAAATGATAAATTGGTGGAAAAGGCTGATAAAAATTTTGGCTTCGTAATGATTGTTATATTGTTATTCAATTCATGAAGTACCGAAGTAGACACAGTCCAAAATCTTGTTTCGCTTTGAGAAAAATACCGCGATGACGTCCAAGACAGGCAATGCGATATATCTCATTTCCACATTTAATTTATCACAAGCCCAAGGGAAACTCATTGGAACTATCAAAACGAAATAAAGCCCTTGTCCTTTGCGTGACTAGCTGCCTCAGCGAGTGCCTTTAGTGGGTTTAGCAATGCATAAATCCCTTCATTTCATTCTACTAAACCACAATCATCCACCCAGTCGATGAGGTGAGCCACTGGTAATAAATCATTGAACGGACATTCTCGCTTCGCATGTAACAAAACGAGTTGACTGCAACACACAGCTTGCAGTATTTGTCAAAGACATTTATGCAAATGATGGCGATTACCAACTGCAATTGAGTGTGACTGCACATCTTCAGTGATCCTTAACCTTAAAAAAAAAACATCGGATTTAAACTTTATAGGGGGAAGGATCTGTAAGAAGAAGTGATTTCGGCTCACGACATAAGATCCATTAGGGGACATATTCTCGGACAAATAGGACTCTAGATCCCTATCTTTGATAGAAGGGATGCTAATCATATTTAAAATGGTTGTAGCCGACTTGAATTACATTTCGCTTTGTAATGAAGCAGCTTAAAGCTTGCTATCGAATCTCTTTTTTTTTATTTTTATTTTATTATCATGAACAATTCTTTTTTTTGCTACGCGAAATTGTATCTAATGATGCTTCTCCTTCTGAAATTATACGTTTTGTGCAGAACTTTTGCCTAAAAAAAAATCGCTTTTGATGTTGTTGCAGATTGATATCTTTGAGAAGATGTTTGTAAAGCACTTGAAATTTGCCTTCTCTTGATGTTTGGAGAAACTTAAGATATAAGACTCTCAGTTGTTCAAATGATTCTTCCATTCGAAAAGAGTATAACCAAGTTTCATTATCATCAAGAAGGTATATGCTTCGTTACACACACACACACGCACATATATATATATATATAGTTCGAAATTTTTTTAGTGAAATTGAAATTAATAATAGAAATGTAAAGCTCTATAAAAATAGGATTACAAGTAAATTAAATTTCATCAAATCGTTTATCACTGCAAAATTTAATATAGATGCCACTAAATTTAGAGCTGTCATTAATGGATATAATACTTACATTACAAAAGCAGATAAATTATTACAAAAAAAAACTTATTCTAGATATTATTAATAAATTTAATAAAACTTCTACCCTTAAAAGTAGCTTAGATATAATTGAAAAAAGTAGAGACAAATATCTGTTTGACATTTATAGCTATGATTTTACAGACCTCTTTAAATTGATTGAATTAGAAGAATTAATTAAAATAAAATTAATTATTTGCAAGAATTATAATATTAATGAAATTAACCCTAAAAAATTAAAACCTTTAATTAAAATTGTACTTAGGGTAATCCACAAGGAGGACCTACAAGTAATAGTTTGATGAATCATGTGTCCAATTATGTGTTATTTTACCAGCATTAATTTTTTTCTCTGCTGCCGTAAGTTGAGATAAGGCTTTTTTCGTGGAATTCTACCTCTTAGTTCAACATCTGTTAATTTTCTCCTGATTGTTCTCGAACTTACAGAAAGACCAGCATCATTCAGATCACTTCAGATGGCAGTTGATGACATTCTTCTATCGTGGAGACATAGTCTTTTTATTCTTCTGTCATCAACAGATAAGGTGCACCTTTTTCAGCCTTTTCCTGCTTTGCTGTTTATTGAATTTATCTCCTGATAACGTAAACAAACTTTCGGATTTCTGATGTAGTCACTGAACCACCCACCTGTCTTGCAAATTCAGCATAGGAAAGATCATTTTCTTGTAACACAATAACCTTACATCTCTTTCTAGGAGTCCAAACTGCTCTTTTATTTGATGCCATTGTTTCTTGGCTAAATATTAAAATTTTTTACAACAATTCCTACTTGTAATTTTATTACATAAGAAACAGTCTCCCTTCAACATAACAAAGCTCAATAAGTAAACATGATGTCAACTTCTGTTGACATCATTTTTACAGTCAGAACAAATTCATTTGATTGGTTTCCACAACAAGAACAATAATTGGCCAAGAAAGTTAAACATTACAAAACACTTCAGTTTCATTTGTTTTTTAGATTAAAATTCATGAAATTTTTTTTATATTACAAATGTTTAAATTTTGATTTTTGTATTGAATTCAATATAAAATTTTCTTTAAAATAATAAAATAATATGCACAACTTTGCGTTTTGTGAAACGTAACATTTTCTCGAAGCCTAAGCATACAAAGTTAAAAAAAAACCCCATAAAATTTAGAAAAGTGTCCTCAATTTTGACCTCCAGGTGATATATATATACAGTTGTACGAGTCAAAAAGATTTCCTAATTTCAGGGCTATTATATTAATTCAACATAAACAAAATAGACAAGATATGAATCTCTTACAAGTAAATAACATTTTATGGATTATTATTATACATTACATATGTATAGGCATATTATTCGGAATGTGTTAAATAAGAATCTCACATGTATTTATAACGAATTGGAAGGTTAAAATGACTTTAATGGTAAATTATTAAGTAAAAAAGGCGAATTTGAAATTCTTTGTTTTTTACTCATTTCGATGAGAGATGGAGGCAATAAATATGCATAATTTTACTAGAGAATGCAAAAGATGCAGCTCCACTTTCTCTATAACGTCAAAAGAACACAGAAGAGCCAAAGAAAGAATTTTTTACAGCGCAGTCGATTTTATAGGTAGGGTATATAGGGATATTTCCAAATCATGTGGTACAGCATGAAGAGACTCTGAGGGATTATCATGACATTTATCTGTCTTGTAGAGATTATTTCCGACTGATTTATGACTTCAGGAAAGTTGTTTCAACAGATTTTATGAGCGCATGATCGCATTAATTAAAGGGTACTTTGGAATTGGATCAGAAAGTAGAAATGAACGCTTTACTTTTGCGTTAGAGAAGGGGGAAAATTAGAAAATATTAAATTAGTTTTATGCTAGATCACTACACTCACACTCTCATTCACACACACTCACACATACACACACACACATATATATATATGAGTGTGTATGTATATGTTATGCATTACAATGCCATTTTATTTTCAATATTTCAAATAATTAGCTTTCATGTTTCTGTCAAGGACACAATTACATTTGTATATTATACATATACTTAAAGGAAAGCGCCGTGGCTGAATTTTTATGGGAAGTTACGAGGAAAGCAAAACCAAATTTTCTTGCTCCAAGATCAAGATAATAAAAATTTTTGTAGAGTATCTTAATTTGAAATTATTTTGATATTAATTATTTTAAAATTGCCACTTCCTTTTCTAACTAAGTTTCCGATTCAAACATTATATTCTTCATGTTATCTCATTTTGAAATCAGTACCTCGTTAAATATTCAAATGATTGCAATGTGACTTTGATATCTAATGTGTAAAAGCACTTAATTTTAAATGTCTGCGGTTATTCTCCTAAGTTTTAAAATATATCTCGCCTTTATATTTTTAGAACTTATTTACTGTACAAAATTAGCCAAAAAATATTTTAAACATGCACACTATTTGTATTTTATCTAAAACTGTTTTTGTGCAACATTAATGAAATGTAAGCTATTTATTAATGCTTTTAAATATATATATATATTGTAGAGTTTCTTAGTTTTAAATTTTTGCTAATGATTGTTTAAGGAATTTTGCATTTATTGGGTGTTTTTCTTTTTAATTTTTTCTCTGGATTTAAATTTTCAAAAAAAAAAAAAAAGTTTTCAATTTGGTTTTTCCATGTTATAACTATTTTTAATAATAAATTTTGTTGATAATGATTTATATATTAGGTCTATGATTCTAGAATAATCCAGCTTAAAAGTCTACAGCCTGTTACAACATTAAAATTATTTTTCTAATTTTTTTGTGTTTTCAAAACAATTTTAGTTTTTTTTTTTAATTTTCCAAAATATTTCAAATCTCTCGATAAATTTTGCTTTTTTCCATTGTTCATATATATATTCAATGTATTAAATTAGATTAACGTAAGTAATACAACATTTAATAACAATTATAATTTGTTTAAAAATTTCATTAGTGAGGTAATTATATCCCCCTCTCTGTCTTTTGTGGTTAGATGACCTACTTGATGTAACTAATCTCAGTAATATGTCTCATATCTCTAAAACTAACTGCTGCCAACACAGCAAACTAAATATTATAATGATAATTTTATTTCTTCATTTCTTGAGTAGTGGGATATGCGACGAAGCGTAGCGTCGAATTAAAAACAAGCGGACATCCATGGAGAAAATAAGCAAACAAACAAGCAACTCAAAAATTAAACACCGGCGATTACATTGTTGGCAGGAGCGAAGGAAACATGCGGTTATGACTTCACTCTCATCAGTATTCAGAAGAGAAGACACATTTTGTTAAAGAAGAGAATTTACTGGTTTTGAATGCATTCGAGCTGCTAAATAACAGGGGGTCGTGCTGAAATAAAAATAGTTAAATGCAGGTGATGATGTATAGTATCACACAGAGCTTTAATTGTTTTTTGTTTCGTTGAACATCATCGCTTCTTCAAATTTTTACATTGTTTTAATGAAGGACAACAATTATTTGCGAACTAATTTTGAAGTTGCTCTAACAAAGTTATTTCGCTTTTATTCTTTAAATTTTATTAAAGCAAGATTATATATGCATCCTCTAATATTGGTTATGATTAAATTTGGGCATAGAATTTCAGATTTATAATGTAAGTTGCTTCTTATTAAAATGATAAAAATTCTGAAGAAAATATTGCGGTATTGTTGAAAGAAACTTGATTAAATCCATTAGAAGAGTTAAATAAAAGAGATGTTTCAAACCTTTGAATTTCTGAGCACACTTTTATTTATAATGAATAAAGAAAATTTTGAATAATTGTCTTGGAATTAGCTTCAAATAAAGGAAAAACAATCTTTTGTAGCTTTAAATTAGAAGTTTAAATAAACATGCGATTTGTTTGTCTGCGCATATTATTTGGGGGAAAAAAACAATTTTTTTTTCAATCGTGTTGAAGTTTTTCTTTTAAAATAACATCGTTAGATCGATTCCAACTAAAAAAACGCTAGCTACGTACATTTCTAGAAAATATGTTAACTACATTATAGTGTAGTTTATTTACTTATTCATTTTTGTCATTAACATTAACAAATACAAGTGAGCTTATTTATGAACATTTCCAAGATTACTAAAATTTATTGAAATGTGTTAAATACCTATATATACAACACACATGATTAGGCATCGACTAAAGATAGTACTTTTTTACAGTAAATGATGTAAGAAACAATGATTCTTGGTTGGATTCGAAATGTAATATTACAAATGTATATCTCATACTATTAAATTTATATATATATATATATATATATATATATAGAACTACATACACACACACAAATATATATATATATATATATATATATATATATATATATGTGTGTGTGTGTGTGTATAAATAGAAATATATATAGATATATAATCAGAAAAGCATAAAAATAAACGAAATATCAAGAAATTTTAAAAAATTTAAAAACCTTCCATGTTTTTGAAGCTACAAAAATCAAGAATAATATATTGAATGTTTTAACAGGCTTTTGACTGTTAATCTGGATTATTCTAGAACTACTATTCTAACTATCCACATAAGCAAATATTCTATTAAAAATGGTTATAACACCAAAAATATAAATTGAAAATCTCCTGAAAAGCCAAATTTAAAAAAATAAAATAAAAGAGGGAAACACACAAAAAGCGAAAAATTATTTAAAAAAAAACCAAAAGCTTAAAAATTAAAAACTGAAATCTTAAAAAATTTAAGAGGAAAGTCAATATTTTCCAAGTATAACACTCCACGTATATTTATATTACGTACAGCAATGTAAACAAATAAAAATAAAGTTATAAATGATTTTAACATTAATTAAATTTATAAAAAGCATTCACTCACATTAAATACTCATTACTCTTCTAATCATTAATGCTTTGTTTCCAAATGTAAAAATACTTAAAAAACATAAGAAATGATTGAATATTTAGTCTATACTATACATGTATAAAAGGGGCCTCTCTTCACATATATATATAGTACATATCCTTTTTCTCATACAAACTTCATTCATAGCTTTTTGGTACATTACAAATACATGCAGCATTTTTATTAATGTTCAATAAGTTTTTTGCACAAGTACTTTATTTGGGCACTTGAACTCCTCGCACATTGAGGAGCTTTTACATGACGGATGTAAAAATTGCTGTGGAACTTTTCCATGCTTTTCTAAAAACTAAGTTAAAAACAGTGAAATACTTGACGGGTGTTAAAACCATCCTGAATTATTTGTAATTGCATATTTGGTATTTAAGTGACTCTGAAGTGCTTTCAAAACTTAGACTTATGAAAGATACTGAATATTATAAGCTGCACTAAAGCTCCGGGAGCAGACGAAAATTTGTGATCCATCCCGGAGGCACAGCTGATTGTTCCATAGAAGAACAAAAGCCGCGAAAAATTCTAGAAGGGGAAATGAGAAAGAAAGACGATTTAGCGATGCACAGAAGAGATACATGGTCAATGAAAATCAGGCGCTCATTAAATCATGTCTTCTGTCATACTCAAATTACGTGACTCGCTTCTCCAATTCCCCGGATATACATTTTTCACCTTCTTCTTCTTCCACAAGAAAAACTCTGCGTGGGTCGAGGAACCTTCATCGATTCGAGAATATTTATACACTCCACAGACAAAAGTAGACAAGCCACTCATCTGGATACCTTTCCTTATGAGGATTACAAGACGGATGATGTGTTAATTCCCTAAAAATCATTCTTATTTAGAAAACTGGAATGACTTTCCTTTTAAGGATTAGATTGATTGCTGATTTAAATCAATCTTTGAACATGTTGAATTGGTTATTAGTTTCTAAATAGGGTTGTAATGCGTTCTACACATGAATTGCTCACTTGAAAGAACATCTCACATAGCGGTTCATTGGTCTTGGGTTGGAATACTAAGTGTAGGTTCAAGGATGTGTGAATTCTTAGCTTATTTCGCTTCAGCAAAATAAAATAAAAATAGAATACAAAATAATTCGATTTGTAGTTTGAAATGCATTTGAAAGTTGGAATGTTCTAAAAATTAAATAAACAAGTAACTAATGGGTGAATATCGTCAAAAAAATATAATAATGTAAATTAGTACTTTGGAATTGGAACAATATTCGTTAAATCTGTCCATCATAACATGAATGGTACGACATAGTTTTGTAAAATTTCTTGAAGATTTTTATGGTATTCTCTGTATTTTTAACTTAAAAGTTTTAAGTGAAAATGAGTTTATGACGTGAATCAATCCCCAAGAAATAAAGCAAACAACTTCTAGTTCTTTTTTCAGTAGCTTGAGCAATGTTAATGACAAAAAGTCAGGTCTTTTTAAATGATTTTCTGCAAATTAAAAATTTAAAGGAGATTATAGGTTTAGAGGAAAATGAAAATGATCAAGGGATATTTATATTTTTAAATTTTAATTTTACATATGGAGAATGAGATCAAATGCTGTTAGAAATACCAGTTCATGGATATTTCAAAAGATTAAGTGTGTATGTGCACATGATTTATAAATAATGATTATTATTTTTGTCACTTAAATTGTCATTGATGGATAAATGTAATAATTAATGAAAATAAATTAGATAGAATTGTTGAAAAATGTATTAATACACACACACAAAGTTTTACTTTACCTTCTTTGCAACTTTTTATAGAATTTCAAAGTAATGAAGAAACTTTTTGTCCTTCGCGATTATTTTATATATAAATCTAATTCTCTAAACATAGTATACAAATTCAGGAAATAGAATTTTCTTCCTGATATTTCTGAATCGCTGCATCAAAACTAAATAGAAGTTAAGACAATTTTACTTTTATTTCAATAAAGGCAAATATTTTCTACTCATTAATAGTTCAATATTCTTACATGTATATTTTACGTGACTTCACGTGCGAAATTATGCACGGGAAGTTTTGTTTTTATGAAAATACATACTGGTTTATTCAAAATGATTCATTCGATTTCAAAATTCCATATTTTCAGAAATAAATACACAGAATGATAATTAATATATGAATGAAAAGCGAAACCGTGAAAGTCTTATATTGTGGATAATAGATGGCCCTCGCGCGTTCTTCGTGAAGCTATTTTATGAAAGCTGTTTTAGTAGCATTCATGGAGTTACCACACTGTTGGATCGTTTCACATTGGACTAGATGGCTCGATGTTACATAGCTGGGCACCTATGCATGATAGGGATGATCGATGTGATTTCTCCCTATGGGGGTTTGTAAGACAAATTGTATGCGTCACCATTACCTACAATTATACTTGAGTTTAATTAAAGGATTTCTGCTGCTGTACAATCAATTTCCACTGACACTTAATAACTTGTTGGGTGGGAATTTACAAATCAAATTGACATTGTACGTGTAAGTTAATGGAAGTTACAACAAACAACTGTAAAAAAAATTCATTTATATTTTCTTTTTGTATTCATGAAGTAATCACTTGTATTCATGAATTACTTATCATTCTGTGTCGTTTATTTATGAAAATATGGAATTTTAAATTAGGATGAATCTTTTTGAAGAACCCTGCATACATGTATTGATAAACATTTTTCGTTAGCGTAGGAGAAATTTGAATGAAATTAGGTAAGAAATTATCTCATTCCTTTCATAATAAGTATATTAAAAGAATACACACTGTTTAACAATGAGTGCTTTAGATAAAGATCAATTTTCCGTATGATATAGCACAGACCTTTAACACCTTACATATGACTAGCTGATTCTTCTTAACACAACGATATTCATAGTGTTGATCTAAGACTAGATGTAATACACGTAAATAGTGTAGTGAATACAAAGGAATGATGTAGGGAGCATGTAGGAAAAACAGTACCCAGGTCACACACTGCATATCCCAAACTTCCCGTTATTGTACTCCCGAATGCATTATGTATGACGCCGTATGAAGTACATTGTTTACAATGACCCTGACTTTGAATTGTGGAGGTTATCAACTTTTAGTTTCAAGTAGAGCATCAGTGGAAATAAAAAAAATGTTGTCGGGACATACTTTTTTCCGTTGTTTTGATGCAAATTCACACTCGGGTGAAGACGGTTAGTTATAAATGTTGCCTATTACTAATGCTGGCCGTGATTTATATTCAAAGCTGTAAGTCCGTTCATAAATAGTGTTTTTCATTCTCCTCACGTCACTCACACATGGATTCAGTTACAAAAGATGTTTGACAGGAAGACCTGAACAGCTGAACAAGGTTTCGTAAGATTGCATAACAACGGGAAGCTTGCTTTATAATAAACACCTATTCTTAAGCAGCTTTTCATATAATTATATTCGTCTTGAAAGGAGAGTAATTATTTTTATAAATAATAGTGCATACTTAGTCATAAATAATAAAAATGTATATTAGCTATTTTTCTTCAGGGACTCACCATCTTTAGAAGATACGGGAATCAAGACTCAAGGCGCCCTAATTATCTTATTTTTCCCCATGGGGTATTTGCGAAATACAGGTGACACCCCCTCCCGGGATACCCTAGGGATCCTTCCCTATTTTTGACCCTCCTTCTTGTCAACCAAATTGCATCTCTTTCCCCTTTTTTCAAACATCTAGATCACAGTTACATTTCTTTTGGGGCAGCATAGCCGTATTTGACTCTTAGGCCGTTAAACTTTCACACCATTCACTCGTATTAATTATTTCTAAAAAGGGCTCTATTAAATATATTTAGTACATATGCACAGTAAAAGTTTACCAAGTCGGATTAATGGAGACCAGACCGATCCAGATCATAGAAAAACCGAGTTAACTGGAAAATGTGAAGAAATTAAATAAAATGAAACATACTTATAGGAAATCATCTTTACAATTATTGAACAAATCGAGTACGAATCCTTTTTATAAAGGATAAATATGTCTGCATTATACAAGTGTGCATAAAATTAATTTATTGTATTTTCTATTTAGATAATGAAGTACCATATGCCGTTTGTTACTGGTGATGAGTTATTGTGATTGCTTATTAACGTCGCACTGAAAAACAACACGAAGACTATGACAGACTTCGTAATTTTGAATATCTGTCAAGAGGCTAGGATGGCATCAGAAGTGGCACCTCCCTCTCTAAACTTACGCATCATATTATAGAAAGAAGATTTGGGACCTCGACCGGATTTAACGTGCATCAACCCCTCTATACGGCGGGTCTTTTGCAGGATAAGATCTCGAACCTACGATTCGATGAAAGCAACCCCGACCGTGTGTCCACGACCATAACTACTAGATAACTTTGACCACCAATGGTGATGAGAAATATAACTGAGATTTTGTTAGTATTTAGTACATTATTTACCGAGACTTTATCCTTACTTTCCTATTAGATATACATAACTAGTAGAAGGTAGAATAAAAAATAGAAGATAGAACAAACTGATTTTTTCCCTCAAAATACTATAGTGTCTTATAATAAGGGACACCCACCCCACCATACATTTTGTGCCTTAAATAAAAGTGTCCTTTCTTCAAAGTATACATTCAAAAAATGTGATTTTATTACAAATTCAGGTTTCATCAAGTTTTAATTAATTGATATATAAATAAGTAAAATAGTCATATTCATTTATTTATGAATTTGAAGTTAATGATAAAGGAAAACTCTTAATACAATATATTTAATTATTGCAAAAATGTATGAAAGATTTAGCAGAGGTTTGTACTCACATAAATTTATTGAAAATAATCCGGTTCTCCGGGGGTTTTTAGAAGTCTTTGCATTACAAGCATCCCCCCCCCACTTGAATATTAAAAATCACTTATGATCTTAGATCCTTCACTATCACCAACAGTTATGATGAATCTTTTAATTGGAAGGTGTATTTTAAGAAATCGTTTCAATATTTTGTCACATATTTAGTCTGGCTCATTTTTGTTTTCCTCTTAGCTTTCTCAGCTATTTTTGTTAACGGTCACATCATGAACTACAATTGAAGTAAAAGATTTTATGTCCTCATTGGTTATTCAACACACAAGCTTTCATAGATTTTTGAGTATTCTTGCATTTGAGCACTGCCTTTGATTTTGATAAGTTTAATCAATTCATTTTCATTAGTGTTTTCAATGAGGGCACTCAGAATTGGAATTTCAAAGCCTGTTTCCCATTTGTCCATGTTTTGGATTGCCTAAGAACTTGCTAATGGTCTTTTTTCTATCTACTAAGAACAGTAGTAAGAATAACTGCATTTTGAATCCCCTGAATATCATTTTGATTGCACCACAACTTGTTTTACCCAAAGTATTGCTCCCCTTTTGCCAACTAAAAAGCAGTTTTCAAAAGAGAGGAAGGAGCTTTTCATTTTATTGTTTCCTTGTCACAAAATTATCTTTCACTGAGTGAAAACTTGCTTTTCAAACCTCCAAAGGACAGTATTTATATTTTTAATCCTTTTTTTATCTCTAATTTTGTTTTCGAAACTTTTTTTCTGTGTCCCTTAATGAGAAGAAACTACATTAAGATCCCTATTCAAAGGGACTGGGATAAGCAGAATTGCTCCAAACAGAGGAGTCCCTTATAGTTAGATGACTCTATTGTACATAAATGAAACAAAAAAATATTATTATTATTGAAATTCACGGTTTGTTTTTCAAGTTAAAAATTTTTCATGCAGACAAAACCGAATTATCCGGAGATCCGAATTAAAGAGCCTCTACTTAACAAGGTGCTGCTGGTTTTTTTTTTAAAAAAAACGATTTGTTAGTCTTTGAAATGGTTCGTTAAAATTCATAATAATATAAATAATTTTATAAAGCATCCAATGCATTTACATTACATTAAAGATGTTTAATTGTGAAATATCTAAAAAAATTTTTGGAAAAATGTCAGATTATAAAATATTTTAATGTACATTTAATGCACTTGCATTACGTGCATTACATGCATTAAACAACAACTAAAAATTAGAAAAAAAAGCTCTATGCAAAGTTTTACAAAGAACAGATTTAGCCACCGAAGGTGACCTTTTTTTTATAATTACTATTAAATTGCTCAATTAAATATAAGACTTAAAGTAAACGATTTAATATCGAGAAATTGGCAATAGTAAACTTTTCCGATATTAAAATGAAAGCAAATGATAAATTATAAGAATGGGTTATAATTAAGCTAAATGTAATTAAAAATGAAGCAGACGAGGGATAAGAAATTGAAAAGTGATCTAGTATGACAAAAGTTATCCAACTAAAACTATTGCCCCTTGGGTATCCAATAAAAAAGTTGTGATATATTTTAAGTGGATAGGGATGAAAATGTTGAAATTCCTACTTTCTTGAATTATTTTATTGAATTTTCATAACTTTTAAGATGGGTAGTCTGTATGAAGTATTTACATCGTTCATATATATTAATAATACTTAAAATGCTAAGGAACTTCATTTAATAAAATTGTTCACTAGTTTTAACATTTACTTTAATAATTCGGGGTTACTAAAAGGTGTTAAACATTTACATAATATTCAAATTATTTTTTCGTATTTATTTTTCTAAAAAGCCTTTAGCATGTATGTTTTTAAATTAACGTATGATATTAAAAAAATTAACTCTGAATGTTTTTTCTAAGAAATGATCGAAGACTTAATATAAAGTTTTTGAAAAAATCATCGAAATACTGGAAACTCCATATATTATTTTTCATTATACAATGAGATATATCATTATAAAATCTTATGATTTTTCAAGCAGAATTTGATTCAGAATTATGATTTTTCAAGCAGAATTTGATCGAAATTTCTCACTTTGAGAAAATGACCTAGATAATTTTAATTCCGAGAAAATTTCATAAGACAGATTACGCAATATAAGTTCGATGAAAATAATACGCATAATTAAGTGAATATTTCTATTGATATAATCTTAGTTTTATTTTTTTATACAGGATTTATTTGCTTAAGAAAACATCGAGGTCATCTTATGTGTTAAATATATAAGAATTTGGAGGGGTTTTTTTAAGGCACAAATATTTTTAAGAGCATATACATAATTTAAGGGTAGCTCTATTTTTTTAAAGAAATTTAAGTTACAATTTAGTTTGTAATATGCCATAGAATATTGTTTCATATAGTAGTGTCTTTAAGTATTTGTATTCACTGGTGTAGAATTTCTCCCACGTAATTTAGAGACATTATTTAAAAATTACATTTTTTGCAAATTTCCAATTATAATACGCTTAGAGGAATGATTATCACAAAAAACAACTCTATATAAGCATCTGTTTCAAAAATCATATTACAAAAGAGGGTATCATTTCACCTCTCGTTACCTTCTAAAGACGGATAAAGGCTTATATTCGCTTACAAATCCATGACGCATGCTTGGCAGATTGAAACTCTATCTAATATCCCCTTTACTAAACCCCTGAGTGATTTTCATAACGAATCAGGGCACTTACGCCACGACATAACACCCAGAAGAGTCATAATCCCCAACGCAATCGAAGGATATGTGGAAAATATAGATGTGGCGAGATGGTTACGCTGGGAGCCATCTTTTACAATCTACGAGATTGAACCATTACTGTGAAATTGAAGCCCAATTACCGGAGCGTCTACTTCTACGGAGGCCTCGTTAAAACAATGTTTAATTCCGATAATGTTTCTCACCTCAAGAACTGCTTTCCCCCTCAGTGCTCCAGTTGAACATACTAATCAGGAGATGATAAACGATTGATGTCATGAATTTGAGTGCCAAATAACACCTAACACTTTCCTAGTCTTTGATGTATTAATATTACAGGATGATACGAGATATCTCAATTGTATGTTTTCTGTAGAACACATTAATCAAGTTCTGAACTGCAGAATGGGAGAGGGTTGAATATCTGGTCTATTTTACACTGGAGAATGTTATTTTTTTATTTGCATTCGAAAGATTTGTAACAAGGTTACTTGAACCACGGTGGTTTTAAAAAGTTTCTCTTAAGACGTAATATTTTTAAAATAATAAGTGTTTTTATTACATTCAAGCAAATCGAATGTAATATTTTAGCAAAAATTTTTAACATTCATTTCTTTTTCTTTATCTGAGGGAGGAATTTGTATTTCATCTTATAGCTTCCTGCTAGAAATTAAACATTGGGGCAAAGTATTTTGCGTATTCACTTATTCGTGTGATAGTTTTTAAGTTCAAATCGCAACAAAATGTTCATTCCAATATGGCTTAAGCTGTGGAAATAAATTCTGCAAAAAGCAATTAAATTTTTATGGACTAAATAATAACAGGAAGTTTTAAAAATTATTTCTTGTGTCGGCTGAAATTTTCTCATACTTATTTTCTTTTGCTTAGACTGTCTGAATTTAATTTTTCGAAGCAAAATAAATATTTTTACTAACGACAGTGGGCTAAGAATTACATAATTAAGAATTAGACACATCTCAAATATACTGGAACTAGGTCTTGAATTAACCTTTTGATGCCCTTGGCTTCATATCTGAACATTTAATTTTTTTTTATAATTATATTTTTTATCAGTTCCAAAAAGAGCAAAAATTTGATAAAAAAATATTCACTACAGAAATTCCAAACAATAAAAATACAAATCTGATGGTTTGGCGGCACTTATAATGGTAATTATGGTGTTCTTTTTAGAATATGAAAATAGTGTAAAATAGTATTTCGATCGTCAGTGTTGTTGAATTATTTGAACAAATGTTTAAAATTTGATTAAAATGCTACTAGACATATTAAATAAATTTGATTTGAATAAGTGGTTTCATTTAAAAAAAAGAAATTTGCTGTTTGCTTATGTTTTTAAATTTTATGAGCAATTTACAAATGTATACAAATTTGTGCAGTTTTTATTAGAAGTGGTACTTTTACTTAAATATAACTGTAAAATTAGAAAAAGAATGGGGAGAAATAATAATAGCAATTTGACATTTTGAGTAAAAGTGTAATGAATTGTATAAATTCTTAGGTTAAACCGAAAATGGAAAAGCGAAATTTAAAAGAGATCTAAATTATTACAAAAATGCAAAATAATGAAGTCTCAGACATTTAAGACATGGAAATAGGATCATATACAAAAAGTCAATGTAACATATCCAGATCATTTAGAATCGCAGAAGAATGTTTGGATTCTGATGAACTGATACATGTAAATTCCGGGCTTACTGATGCTTCAGAACCTGTATAATGAACCAATATGCCCGGAATTACATAAAATCATTCCACTTATAAATTATTAATAATGTTAAGTGGTTACAAATGTTGACGTTGTGTTGTTTTTTTTTATATTTATTGTTTTTCCAATCTTTTTTTTTAATTCCAATCTGTATAAATAGAACAAATCGTAATAAAACCAAAAATTAATTAATTTTTTCTCACTATAAAAATTTTGTTCTTGAAGAGACTAAAAATATGTAACATGTTCATCAAATGAGTAGACATAAATTGTTCATACCTTTTGAACTTCCTGTGAATTCTTATGTACGTATTTCAGACAATGCAATTATAAGCAAAATAACTTAATATTTGTATTTTCTAAAATGATAATTTATAACAATTTACATACAAACTAAGAATTAAATAGAATCACTTGTAAATAAACAAAGCTCTTAAAATATAAATCTGAATTTGCATACTACTTTAATAAGATCTTGATTAACTTAAGCTGTGAATTAAAACTTTTTAGAAGAAAATTTAAAAGAAAATTCAATAAACTATTAACAACATTTTCTTTTCATCCCCCTTAACAACGAAGAAAGCAAAATTAAAATAGCTTTCATGGAATGGTTTCAATAAATATCGAAATTTTTTCCAGAATCCTAACAAAATCGAAAGTTTCTAACAATTCTGTTCTCTCGGGGATAGAGATACAAGAATTATTTGATAGTAAAGATGTACTCTTCCCTTGAATTAAAAACAACATACAAAATAAAGAAAATCTCAGCATGTAATGAGAAACTCTACAATCCTCGGGACTTCTAAGAAAAGTAATACCACGAAAAGATTTGTTTCGATTCTGCGGTGTCTATTTTGTTGTTGTTAGGCAACAAAGTATTCTGAGAGAAAGACTTCACCGCTGCTGTCTTTTGGCAGTAAGACTGAAATGGAGTTAACAAAGTTTACGGACATCTTAAAAATGAACGTGAGGCGGAAAGTGAAAAGAATTCTTTTTTAAGGATTTTCTACGCTTTCTTCACTCTAGCATCTAGATCGCTCTTTTGGACTTCCACAGCAAGAGTATGGAGAAAAAACGAACAAAATAAAGTTATAGTGATTTTAGGGGATGTGTTGATAAGAAATAATTTTAAGGAAATAGATTGTAATGGAATATTTATATAAAGAATCTTGCAAAAAATACAGTCTTAAATTGAAAAAAAAAATTATAAGATCAGTTGATTTATATAATGTCTTTGAAATATATTTCTCAGTATCTTATTCTTATATCCAGTAGTTCATATCTTATTATAATTTTTTAATTTTAGTAATTTTAGTCAATCATAAATTAGAGCTATTTCGATAAGTTATCCGACTAATTATAGAGATATTTTTAAAGAAATACTTATGTAAATTTCGATCAAACTTTCTAGTTAAGTACCTTGGAGAAGACAATTTCTTTTAAGAAAATCAATAAATATTTTTATAAAATTTTCTTTCAATTGAGCTTATCCATAGATAGTGACAATGATGGGAGCTCTTAAGATATTTAAAATAAATATCTAGTTAATTTTTATAATGCAACGTACTTAAAAATTTTGTTTGGTGAATAAAGAAAATAAATTAAATTTGCATTTACATTAAAATTAATGATGATCGTATACAAGAGAATATTTCGAATTTGTATAAATTTAGAACACAAAAGGAGTTGTAATTACGCAAAATGTATACAGGACAAAAATATTCTGTCATTTCGTAGTCACCCTTTTAGAAGATAATCAAATAAAATATCAAAACCTTGTTCTTAAAGTTTATAATTATCATTTTAATGAAATGATATTTTAGATGAAAATTTATTTTATACGGATTTCAAATAAAGTTTTCTTTTATAATCTAAAGAAATAACCTGTTTGTGTAGTCAATACACTAAAAATTGTCAGCTTACAAGTTGTGGCTTTATTAATATCACCCTTAACACAAATTATTTTTCTATCTTCTCTTCGTTTAATCTTGATACATCAGCCAAAGACAAAGAGGGAAAGCAATTTCAATTGTTAATCATATTAATTACATAGACAAAATATTACTACTGAAGCATTACATTTTGGTAAGTTAAATTGACTTTTAAAATGAAAAATGGTGCAAATTAATTTGAAATTTTTTAGCTGACGCATGTGTTTCTAAGTAATATGAACCCCATTATTGCTTCATATTCTTGGACAAAAAAAAAATGCTTGAGTTAAAAATTTAGATTGTGGTAGAAAAATTTCTCAGTTTTAATTACTTCAATTGTTACTCAGCAGTTGATTTTTTTTTGAACTGTGGAAGAAAGCTGATATGAAGCAAATATTGTTGAATTTAAAAGTTAATAATCAAAAAATGTGGCTAATATTCTTATAAAAATTAAATTAAATCTCAAATTTTAGCTGAAAAATAAACATTTGAGCATCCACTCCATATAAATTAAAATTTGATAATTAAAAATCGATCAAAATTTCTCTCACTTCTCAAGGTTTTAATATGCTATCAAGCCTATTCTTTCAGAAAGGTTCACTTATATCAACAAAGTAACTCACTCAGAATGAACACCTTAAAAAATAACCTCATTTGTGAGTGCCAGACACCACTGTCATACCCCTGTGTGGATGCCATAAATTGTCACTGTTTGGCATTGAAACTTCACAGTCTCGTAATCGCACGTGATACATTCATGGGTTAACCTCACCAACAGGCCATTTGTTTTCGTTGCCCGATTAGCAGCACAAAGGCAACTAAACTCATCTAAAACATCTGGAGTCTTCTAAAAACCCACCCAGTGTGCAGAAGAGTCTCTTATGCGCCGTGTGATGGCCATGACGAATCTACTTATTCAGATTGGGTAAATAAGGGGGGAGGGGGTATACTTCATTCATCGTTTGTGGACTCTTCCCTCAAATCTCTTTTTATGACATATGAGGTGACGAGAATGATTTCTCCTTGGCTACAAATGTGTGACGCCAAGGGGCTATCTAGTGAAAGCGTGACAAGATACAGATGCATTTGTTGAGTGCTGATATCCAGTTTTCATAAATATTTGTTACATAATGTGTGTCAACATCTTAAGGATTACGTAATTTGAGTAAATCCAAACATGCAGAGTATCTGTGTCATAAGTCTCAATCCTAGCTTCATAACAGTGATAATTTTGTTTAATAATATATATAGTTTCAAAAGCAATGTATTTATAAAGTAAAGAGCGATTTTTTAGTTAAATCAATTTTGTAGAAACTGGTACCATCATTTAAAAACACTTAAGCCTGCTAACTGCATTGGAGATGGATTGATTGGTTTTATCAATTGGTTTACATGAAGGTTATTGGCAACGAACCTCGTTATTTTAAACCTCGGTCAAATGAAGAAAACGACACCTGATCTAGAACCTTGCTCTCCGAATTTCCACACCACGTCAACCGAATGACTTTGTGAGCTTTGACATATTTTGCATGCACCAGCCCCGGCTACAAGGTAGGTCTTAAGATATCAATGCTCGAAACAGCCTTCCGAGCGACGAGACGGAAACAGCCTTCCGTGAGGCCGTGATCATGACCACTAGGCTACCGCGGCCACTAACTGAAGTGGGGAAGAAGTACGCTTGGCAGCAAGTTTAAAATTCAAAAATGAAGTTATCAGATATTTTGCTGGAATACATCATTCTTTTTATTTTGTCTGGAATAATAATATAATATGCTTGTAACCCAAATAAATGCAAGAAAACATTTTTTTTAAAAAAAATCCTCATTGTTTCACTGACTAAATAATATTTTAATGGAAGACATTCTTATATTATTTAATGCCTTACACAAAGTACTTACATTCGGATAGGAAAGATTAGAAAGCATATACTGGTTTTACTGGATTATAATAAAATTATTGCTCTTTTAATATTCAAGAGATTTGAAAAATAGATTTTTGTAAGCATAAAAATTAATATAATTTCTCAAAAGTGGTCTTTATAACTGGGTTATGTCTTGAATTAAACTTCATTTATCATTCAAGCATTTTCAATCTTACATATTGAATCAAACGTGATATAAAATTATTAATTAAAATAGTTTGAAAGTTTTTTCCAATTTTTTAAAAAATTGAAGGCACCTAGAATTTTAATAGTGTCTAGCCTTTTAAAACTTCAATGCATCATTTTTAAAGTGCATAAAACTATAAGCTAATTAGCGAGTATTCAGTTGCGTCGCATGAGAGCTTAAGCTTAAAGTTTATAATAATAAAGAATAAGTTTTAAGTTATTAGCATAAGTTTGAATATTTTTAAAAGTAAAAATACTATTTATCAATTATAAATAAAATTTCAAGAGTAAAAAAGTATCGATAATTAAGTGAAAGAGACAAAAACCTATCCAAAAAATTTTTTCAGAGACAGATGAGCCGTAATTTTACTCGTAAAAATAATAAATTATGGCACCATTAAATAACGGACAATTGAGAAATTACCGATGTGAGAAATTAGAGAGAAAATTTACTTTTAAACTATTTTACTACCCTTACAACTTTCAGACGATCTCAAATAATTAAAATTTACGATACAGACAGATTGCCAAAAATATACTTATGTAATAAGTTTGTACGAAGTTGTGTGTAATACACGTAAAACATAATGCGCACAAGTTTCGTCAAGTAACGCAATGGGCGATGATGTCGCCACATCTGGAATTCTACCAACTTTCCTAATATCCGGATGATCTACCTTTTTGCTACAGTCTAAGGGCAACAGTCAGGGGCCGGAATCCCATTGTATGGAATAAAATAGGGCGTGCAAAAACCCTACACCATCGAAAAACCGAGGGAGCCCCCTACCCTACTCGGAGAGATACACAAGCATTGTGAACGTGTCACCAGCAGTCAACTCTAGGGTGAAAAACGACGCTCTAGAAGTCGTGGCACTCTCTCTTGCTGAGGGGGAGCGCGGTTACCTCATAACTTTTGGAAACGAAATTAGGAGCCGGGGATGATGGTAAATATCATTGGCTTGGTCGGCCATTAGGGCCGATTTCATGGCCTTTTAGAGCGGTAATGGGACGCGGAGCCTAAACAGATGAATTTCTGGTCTTCTTCATGAAGGGGAAGGTGGTTATTTAATTACTGCTCCACCGACACTGCCGATGGACGAGAGGAGATGTTTAGCTTGTTTATTGCTGAGCATTTGTTCTCTCTCTCTTTCTCCACCCCTTCGAGTTCTTTCCGTCTTTTCTGTCTTTTGATAGAAGCTGCATGTGATGAGTAATAATAGCAATATGGCTTTAGCCTCCCTTCTTGTTGGATGGCACAATTAGGTTTCCATACATTGTTAAAAGATGTCTGTAAATTTCTCCAGGGAAAACAACGATGGAAAGATTTAATAAAAATGATCTTTGTGCTTTGTTTAAATTATGTACCCACTTCTGCATTTAATTGCAAATACATAAATTTTGAAAACTTAAATTTTTTAAAGTGTTTATTTACGCTCTCTGTTTGAAATATAGTAACTCAAAACATGTATTGAATACATATGAATAGGACCATTTTGAAATTAATCAATGGTTTGAAATAAAATTTGAATGGCAATTTAGTAATGATCCATTTATAACATGTAATTAATAATATTCATTACACATAAAATTGTGAAAGAACATTAGGTAATGTTTTCTTTTTTTTTCCCCTTCAATTTATGGAATAATTGATAATTGAATAAATGTATTTAAATTTTTCGTGTTATAATCACATCATTAATTTAGTCTATTTATTTTTAATATTGTTTTATTCTGTTTTTGGGGTAGTTTTTTTTTTTCTCTTGTGGTTTAGTGTTATGGGAACAGAGGACTCTCAGTAGTTATTTCCGCAATTATTGAATTAGAGTGATAATATTTTGAATACATATGCACTGGGAAGTAATCAGAACAAATATTTTTCAAAAGAAAATATTTTTAACGTGTTATAAATTTCTTAATTTAAAAAAAGTTAATGTTTCAAACTTTTTAAAATGCTCCACGTATTTCAGTTTTTAATTTTTCAATTCTTTATGCATTACTATTATTTATAAGTATATTTTACACATGTCTGGGTAGCATTTTGCAACAATTTTATCTAAATGTGAATTTTTACGAAAGCATTTTGTACTGGATTTTCATTAAAATTCTAGACTTATTAAAATAAAACTAACTTTTAAGTATCTCAATAAAGTCGAAACATAAAATGGATATCCAGATTTGTTTTAATACATATCAAGATTCTACATGAGAAATTTTATGCAAACGAAAAAACAAAAATGCTTTAAAATGACCCCGAAAATACAAAGTTTTGAGAAAAAGTCATTTTAACATCTGTTTACTCTTATCTTTAATAATTACTCTTCTGTTATCATTAACAATACTTATTTATTAAACATCAGACATTTTCATATTGTATTGTTCACTTTAAAGCCTATTTTGAGGGAAATAAATTTTTAAATGGAATGAAACAATTTGACAATGAAAGAAACAAGTCTTCGAAATAAGCACAAATAACTGTTATTTCACAGAGAAATAAATACTAAAATTTGACTGAGCCGTATGTTTTACCTTCTATATGTTTTTTTGTACAGTTTTAACTGATTTAGATATTTTTTTAATCATTCGTTTTCTTATCTACTTATTAGAACTCTTTTTCTAGCTTTCAGCTAAGCGCCATTTACTACGTTTTGAGAAATACCCACTGATACTGCTATTAACTCAATATTGTCTGTACTGAGACTATAAAAACTGCCAAAATCAAAACCACTTGTATATAAATTGCAGCCGTTTCCTGTCCTTTCTTTAGAAAAGATGGTTTCTGTTGGACAAAATGTTCGTGTTAAGTTTTTTCAGCGACACATCTTTCTGTCAACTCGTTTCTCATCAGTCTTTGTTAAATTGAAAGTATTTACTCCAGAACACGTTCTGAAAACTTCATTTTCATTCATGACAAGGACCTCAACTTTTGATTGTTAGCCAATGGCTTTTGACAAAGAAAATGATGTCGAATCCGTTGGACATTTATTGTGTTTAGGTACTTAATTGGGAATGAACTGGGGAACAACGAGGTGAAAATCGCTGTCCATATGGAGAATTGTCTTTTATTTCGTATTTCTATAAACATTTGTCAGCCTCCATTATGATGTTTTTCTTAAAAAAAAATAACTATGTTCTTTTAAAGTAAAAATCGTAATTCTAGTACTCCGAATCTCTGAAATTTTATTGTTAAGTCTTGTACTATGCCTCTTAACCACTTTATTAACACATTCTTCCTTTGTGCTTGCTATGTTGTCATCATAAACATTTAATATAGTAAATGCTGGTACTTCTTAGAATCACCCATCTGGCAGGAGGCTCACGTATCGCAATCCACTGGTTAAAACTGCTATTTTCTATAAACCTTCCCAGTTTTAATCTCAAAGGCATTTGAAGTTAATTCTCCCACATAGTTTTCGTTGCATTCTTTATGGTTAGTTTCATACCATATGGATAAAATAGCACTATCTTCTTCAAGACATCTTATTGTGATAATATATTCATAACAATGCTTGGAGAGTACATTATAGCCAATGATGAATCCGGTCAAAATATCGATAACAAGTCCAAATCCATATCGAAGAATGACGAGGTTTCTACTATGTCCCATCGTACGAGACAGTTATATCAATAACACTGCTAGTATTTTTCTTTAATACTTCAGGGTACATTCGGACGATTCGAGAAATTTCAAGAATGCCATCTTCAAACATTTACTTCCCATCATTTTGAGAATGGTTTTTTTTATCCATCTAATGAATACTAATGGTCATAGAAAAAACTTTTAATTCTTCTTTGCCTTTCCCAGTTTTTAAAAAAGCTGTAATAATATCATTATTTGCTTCGAAGTATTTGCTTTCATCATAAAAGATATAGCACTTTATATTTTATTCCGATGTTTATTTCAGTTCCATTTTTTCTGGAAAAACCATAAACATCATTTAATGCAACATCCAATGAGACCGTACATTCACCACATTTTATATGACGAATGAGGAAATACTACATATCTTTATCCATCATTACACAAGAATCTTATTTTTTGGCACTAACATTTAACCATTCCTTTTTCTTTCACCAGTTTGTGAATCCTCACTTCAAAACAGTTTTCAACATACATCGTATTATTAGAAGAATTTTGCTTCCGTTTTTGATTCCATCTACTCTGCACTTTAGATGCACAAACGCCCTCTTTCGAATGGCTTACCTTTAAATTTTTTATACCACTTGCTAATAGCATCCACTAATAAGAAATACACGCAAAACTGTTGATATTTTTTAAATATTTTGCTGTATTGAAATGCAAAAATATATATATATATATATATATATAGTGATGATAAATAAATCCACAAATAAGGCAGGAGTAACAGTAGGATGATTAAAAAAATGCAACACTTCAACTTTTGAAAACACAATGCGGAAATAAGAAAACTCAGGATAAACAGGTGTCACGACCAAAATTAACGATAGATGAAACGCAAAAATATTACTTCTAAAATTAAAAAAAAAAAAAAAAAAAAAAACCTAAAACAAACCATATCATCTTTTTATATTCATGTTTTACATTTTGTTTCTTTGGCAGCATTTAAAACATTTACTTTACATATATATATATATATATAATATATATATACTCTACAAAAAACAACGCATCACTCAGCAGGTGTATATAAGAAACGATTCTCAATCTAAAGGTAAAATTTTCTGTTGCATTGCGATTTAGAATACCTTTCAACGACTGAAAAAACGCTTCGCCGCAGGATTCGAGCTCATTATGAGCAACTGCCAAAGTTTGAAAGAGATCGTATCATTGGATTGAAAGAAGCAGACAGGGTAAATCGGAGAATTGATCGTCATATGGGTTAAAGCGATGCGGCGATTTGAAGATGCAGACAAAAACGGGTGGACAATGGAAGATTTTAACGTCTTGATAGTAGCGGTCGACCTAGGACCACAGATGATTGGGAGGACAGGGTAGTTGTCAGATAGATCAGCTGTCACAGCTCCTGATTTACAGTTATTAACCACCACAAGTGTCCACCATGACGATTCACAGATGGCTGATAGAGAGAAATCTATGCTTGTACCGACAGTTATGCCAACTTCTACTCCAGTCTGCTCACTGTCGAGCCAGATTCAAGTGATGCTTGGCTCGATCATGTTGGAATGATGCTTACTAGGGACATACAATGTTTAGCGACGAATCCAGCTTCCAACTATGTTCTGACGATCATCGAAAATGTGTCTGGAGACACCCAGCGTGCTGATCCTGCTTTCACTATTGCACCCCACACAGACCCTCAACCAGGAGTCAGGGTCTTGAGTGGCATTTACCTTTTTAGCCTGGCTCCTTTGATCGTCATTAGAGGCACAATTACAGCACAGCGGTACGTTGACGTTATGCAGTAACCTAGCCTTATTTTTCAGCAAGATAATGCCAGACCACATACGGCACGAGTTGTTATGAACTATCTTACAGCTTGTCAAACACTTCCTAGGCCAGCAAGATCTCTCTCTAATCGAGCATGTCTGCGTTATGATGAGAAGGCGACCGCATCTACCAAATAAGGTCGATGACCAACAATAGGAGCATATTTGGCAAGAAATACCACAGGAGACCATCAGAGAGCTTTATCACTATATGCCACGTCGTGTAACATCTTGCATCCAGGCTAAAGGTAGGTCAACACCTTATTGAGCTCGTTACTTTGAATCTATGTAACTCTGAAATAAATCATTCAATTTTTCCGAAATTTTAATCGTTTTTTATTCTGTACATAATTTTCCTATCCGCCAATTTTTGTCTCCATCGGACAACTCCTTCTTAGTGTGTCTTTTTTTTTTGTTATAGAATATATATTTATATAAATAAATATTGTATATTCTTATTTTGGTTGATTTTTGCCAACTTTAAAGTCCGTCATTCATTACAAATGAAACTGTGATTAAGCAGTAAGCAATGTTTTTTTCAGTTTATAGAAAAATTGATTAATGAATAGTTTAATTTAATAAACCATCTAAAACTAAACGTACCTTAAAATTTTTCGTTATAATCAAATCGTTAATATAGTTTTACATATTGCCATATTGGTGTCTAATAGAAATTTGAATGTCATCTAAGTGGGAATAAATTGATCGTTTAGTTAACCAGAAGTTCAATAGAGAGAAATATATTTTAAATGTATTCTTACATATTTTTCTCCACATTAAAAGTAAAAAAAATATCGGAAAAGAATATAACTGAATATATGCACTATAAAAGAATAGGATTCTATATAAAAGTAAGTTAGTAATTTCCTAGTTCTTTAAACTGTAGCATATCTAAAAAAAAGAAGTTATAAAAATAAAAATAAAATGAAACACACACACACAGTATAATACAAAGTTTTGCAGAGAACAGATTTAGCCACCTAAGGTACGCTTTTGTTACAAATATTATTAAATTAATGAATCAAATCTAAGAATCAAAGTAAATGATGAAATATCGAGAAATGAACAATGGTAAACTTTTCCGATAGTAAAATTAAAAAAAAAACTATAATTAGTCAATTGTATATATTTAAGTTAAACGTAATTAAAATTAAATCAAAAGATAATGTGTATTAAATTAAATATATTTAAACTAAATATAATTAGAATTGATGCAAATGAAAAAATAGGGAAAAGTGATCTGGTACGCCAACTAAAATAATAACCCTTGGATGGCTAATAAGCTGTTACCACTATACTGAAATGAAAAGTTTTACACATATTCATATACTGTTGAAACAGCGGAAGTAAACAAATTTAATTTAATCAATGCTTTCAAGTGCAATATTAGAGTAAATTAAACAAAGAAATAAAGTTATTTATTACATTTAAATAAATGAAAATAGAGCTAATCAACGACGAGTTTATTTTTAAATAATTTTTATGTTTCATATCTATACTGCTCTGCTAACAATACTGAAAATAAGTAAAGAAATTTTAATTGTGAATAAATATTGTAGAAGGACACACATATATATCATTTAATCTTATTATTATGATCCTTTATCGCTTTTGAACAATTTCTTTATACTGATCGTTAAATGAAGTCCAATAATATTCAATGAAATTTCAGTCATAAAGAGAAAAAAATTATTTTATATTTATAAATATAAATATACAATGGAGTTTAAAAAATTATTGTTCCTACAAGAACATTTATGATGGGAAAACTTTTGTATACCATTTTTAATTGTAAAGAGAAATTGATTATTCTGTCTCATGATGGAAAAATAATCAGACGCAGAGTTGAGAACATTAAGTTGTACCCTGAACAAAATTGAGATAAACTTAAAAGTTATGAGTCGTACAAATTTGAATTTACCAGATTACTGTTTGTGATCTTTTGACCTGAAATTATAAAAAATGCTTTGTAAATGTTATACTAATAACAATAAATTTTATAAAAATAATTTAGTGTATGAAAATAAATTTAGAAAGACATTATTTAAATATAATAAGCTCCGTGTGTGAAACCATTAAACCTACACGATTAGCTACTAATGATAATCATCGTTTCTTAGCATCGCACTCAGAAGCAACACGAGGACTATACGTCATACTTTTGAACCTCGATAAAATGACGAGGCTGGCGCCTCCCTCTTCAACTTACCACACCACTACATTAGGAGAACTTGGGAGCTCGATCAGATTTAACGTCCATCAGCTCCGCTACGCGTCGGGTCTTTGAAGCATCAGGGATCGAACCCATGTCTTGAAGGAAACAACGCTTGCCTTAAATCCGCAACCATAACCATTAGACTATCGCTACCGCACCATTAGTTTGAGCCTCTGCAAAGTGACGATGCCATTGTTCTTTCATAGTTTCTGAATTATGTCCTAATAGAAATTTAAAATCCGCTCGGATTTTAATGCACGGTAACCACCAACACTCCACGCAACGTTATTCGGAAACCTTCGAATATTAAACAAGTTTTAATACGGGGAATATCTGTAAAACAGCTTTCTCCGCATTAATGTAAGCTTTGCTGAAAAATCTTCTTTACGCTCACCTGGCTTGATTCTCAGCGATTGAGCAAAATCCGATTATTCTATAATGTGGTATCAAACATTTTCATACGAGCTCTACTTACGAATGAGAATATCACACGAAAAAAATCCTATTGCCGTCCGTAGACGCAAGCTAAGCAAAAACGTTTTCACATGGTGATAATCGCAAAGGCTTTTAGGCACTGCAAACCCCCGTTCGAAAATGAAATCACATTCTGTTGACTATTTTTATCACTGCACATCAGGCTCCAAGCCAGAATTTAAGTTCTCTGTATCACCGGTAAGAGAAAAAAAAAATCCTATAATCCGCGGAAAGCGCACAATCTGATATTCAGATCTGCGTCGAAACCTGTGATTTCCCTCCTACCCCCTCGAAAACTGCCTGGCGGCTCTTTTTTGCTTTACTGGGCGAGACTCGTGTGAGATTTGATCTCTAAGACAAACAAACCCATGGAAATGACTTAATTTGCTTTTTCTCACTCGACGCCGAATTTGCATTTTTAAACCTTTAGGCCTTGAGTAACTGCTTGCTTTTCGAAACCTGTGGATATATTGGGGTAGGGGATCGGCTTAAAGGTTTTCATGCGGCTTTTTTGTTCTGATAGGGGTAGGCTTTTTCTCTCCCCCCCCTCCTATCTATCTCTATCTCCCTTATAGTATGTGAATCAGTTATGCTGAGCCGAACACTTTTTGTTACTGCTTTTTTTTTTCTCTCTCTTACTTTGGCTGCCGATCGTCGAACGGTATTTGCCTGCCAAATAACTTAAGAAAGAAAACAGAGTAAAGTTATATTTCGATGCATAAGAAACGCAATTTAATGAAAACGGGCAACACTGGGTTAGGTTGGCTACAAATGCAGCATTTTAATAGAGTGAATGTTGATTTTTATTCTATGTTGGCTTGGATTTTCGATAACCTATTTTGAATCCAAGCCGATACTGTATTTAGAGGCTACTGAATTTTTAGCATGCATTTGAATATTGTATAACAAAAAGTATTCTTTTACATAAACTTGATGGATAACTGTTTTCCAAGCAAGGTTTCTCAATAAATACTCTTTATTTCTATTGTTCAATTCATTGTGAAACAAAATAACAGTGAAAATAAATTCACACAATCGCTTATTTTAAAAATATTTTTTAAAATCCATAGAAGGAAGATTTGTCAGTAAAATTTACATAAAGTAATAGCTAAAATTAAGTTTAGTTCTTTTGCTAAACCATGTTCTAGTTTATCATATAACAAATTTTAAGAAGTTATTGGAATTAAATATATTTGTTTGATTGATTAAAAGTTTAAACGTTAAGAAATTAAACTTATTAGGATTACAAAATAAATTTAAGTCATCCTTTATGAAAATATCACTTAACAATATTTTCCATTCAAATTTATTTTATTAAAGTATCGAATATACAGTACAGCGATATAATAAAAAAAATGAGCATTTATAATTTTTGATGGTTTTAACAAAATTATTATTTTTAAGAAAGAAATAAAAATTTATAAGAAAATGATTATTAATTTAAAACTTTTTCGCTTTCGATATTCAATTGAAACAGTTTACATACGAAAATATTTAGTAAAATATTTAATATAAAATTAAAATTTCAGTTCTGGTATCAGATATAAAATTAATTTTAAAATGTTCCAAAACAATTAATGAGAATTTAGAACTATCTCATAAGCATTTACCTTGATATTAGGGTTATCATTGGTTAAAATTAACATCCCACTACACAGAGAACGAGAACGACATCTCTTGTTATTTGGATTCAAAGTCAGAAGCTACTTTAACTGGTATTACTATCTCTTCTAACTTCAACAGCCCTCCATGAAAGGATTTTAAGGGTCAGTTTCCTTCAACATGCTGCAATTTCTATTATTTTCTACTGTAAATAACTAGAACCCATGTCCCATCCTTAAAATGGAAGATCGTATTCTTTTAATCATGTTCATTAAGTTGACCTGGCTGTTCTCTAAAGATTAAAAAGCTTAATTTTTAAAGAAGGAAAGAAATATTCACTTCTTAAAGAGAAAATTTCCCCCTATTTTAGTTTTTAATTTCAGACACTACGAATACAATAGTTAAATTATTTATCACTAAATTTTATTCATTTAAATGCTTGACTTCAGACTAATCTATCGAGGCCCCAGATCTTCTAGTTTGCATGGTGTGGAAGTTTGGAGAGGGAAATGCCATCTCGGGTGTCGTCCTCGTCACTTGAACGAGGCGCAAAATTAAGAGGTCCGTCCCAGTAGCTCTCGGGTTGCTTCTCAATGCAACGTTAACAAGCAACCACAATTACAAAAAATTGCTACAGCGTTTTTTAGTGGAGCATAAAAATTATGCATTTTTGATCCTTTATAAGTGAAAATTTTAATTAAATATATTTGTTACTCGTTTAAAACTAACTCTACAGAAAATTTTATGCTGAAACTTCAATCTTCGATTTATTTCTCTTTAAAAAATAAATTTTTCGAAAAATGCAAAATTAATTTTTTTTTTTTTTTGTAAATTTTTAATTTGAACGTTTTTGCTTCGATAAAATTTTTATGAATATTACTAATATATCACCGTATGTTAAATAATATGTAAAGGTATTCAAAATTAATTCATTTAGTAACTTAGAAATTCTTTGAAAATATTGAATAATTCAAATTTTATGTGGAAAAACTACAACCAAATTTAGATTAGCTTAAAAATTCCTTAAAAATGTTGACTATTACAAATTTTGTATAAAAAAATTACAACAAAATTTCCATCAAACAAATAGAAAGTCAGTGCTTGTTAGTTGAATTTTGATTCATACAGAAAGAGAACTCAATAACCACGCTAATGTTTATTCAATAATCATCATTCTTTTCTGCTCTTCAAACTCTCATTACAACAATCGAAGCCATTGCCCAGAAACTAAGAAATATTGCCACTATTATACTTTGTACTCGCAATTGATATTCCTCTTAGAGATGTTTGTTTTATTCCTTCTGCTGAATCAGAAATGCATCGAAATTACCATCAGATTTAAAATTCTCCCTTCGGGGGATGCACGCGGTACATTGAGCATTATACTGAAAATAATTGTGAGGGAGGAGAAAGCAACGGCATCCCAAAACAAGTAAAAAGTAAAGGGGAAAAATAAAATATAAAATAATATTTACAGACACCCATGACTTTCAAATTTTTAGGCTTGATTGGGGGAAGGATTCCTTTTTTTTTTTTTACTTCTCAAGGAAACGAACAGAAATAAGAAAGGAAAATAGAGATAGAGAGAGGGGGAAGAGAGAGAGAGAGAAGAAACAATACCTTTTTCTTCTGGTATTATTTCGGAATTGGAATCATGCAAAAGAGGTTACGGTGGATATTTATACATAAATAGCTAAAGGAAAAGTGAAGGAGGTGTACGGTTGTGGGGGGTCAATACTGCTTCTGCTTCATCCATCAGTAGGAAATGTCAACGGGCACGGAAAAGGCGTGACCAATCAGAAGGGAGAGTTGGGGGAGGGACCGAAAAGAGTGAGGGAAGGGGTGGAATTTTCCTCAAGGAGGAGACGGTTTTCGTTTCTCTAATGAGTTCCTTATTTACATACTGTGGAGTCATTAGTCGGGGCTGAAGGAGGATGACAAACTAACCGCCTTGAATAATGGGATTCTACGATGCAAAATCTTTTCCTTCTCTTCACGACAATCCCCCTTTTTTTATTCATTTGTTCTTTTTTTTCATTCCTGTGGGGGGTCGACGCGATTTTTTTTCTCTTTTCCTTCTTCTCTTTTACTCCTCTTCTCTTTTCTTTACCCTTCTATTTGCTCCACCCTCCCTACCCTCAGCGTGCGTCGGGTGGTTATCATTTTTCAAAAACTTGTCACTTTCGGTTGGTGTGACAGGGCCATCTATATTGGAGGAAGAAGCAAAAAAAAAGTGACGATAAAAAAAATTCTGAATAATAATAATAATAAGAGGAGAGAGAGAATGGAGGCGAAATATGATGTGAAGGAGACGAGGGGTGGTAAGAAATCGGGGCGCTAAAACTCCTGGCGGGAAAAAAAAACGAGCCAATGAGGAGTCTAGGAGAAACCGTTGGAGAGAACATGTAAGGGGGTAAAAAAGGTGGTCGGGGGACGGCAAGAACAATGTGCTCGAGTAAGATGCATTCTCTTTGGTGAAGAAAAGTTCGGGATTACTGCAAAAACGTTAATTTAAACGCGCATATTGAATGCGGGGACGAGTTATTCTCACCCCGTTGCTAATCAAGGAACTTGGTATCGTCCCCCCCCCAGTGACAATTGGCATTGTCTGAAGTGTATTGACTGGGATTGTGGCTCGTGTAATTACAAACATATTGCCAGAGTTAATGAATGCTCCCCTCTTGATTTTTTTCCTCCCTTCTTTCCTTCCTATCGTCTGCCTTTTAATTCTCTTTTGTACTATTAAACTGTTTCTCTGTTTCTTCTTTTCAATCTTTTCTCTAAAGCTTTTGGACTATTTTTTTTTATCTCTGTGTGTGTCTCGTTTGGTTCTTCTCGGGAAAAGAAAGGATTCTGTTCTTTTATGCTTGTTTTCTACTTTGGATGTCGTTTAGTAAATCAGTTGTGTAATTAATTTGCTTGGCTTTTAAACTTTTTTCATTGTTATTTTTCTTGTCGAAAGTGGTGTTTTTTAGTAGGAGGAAGAGAAGTAATTGCTGTTTTCGTCTCGAAAACTCGGGTTTTTAACTTTTTGGATGGTGTTAAATCACCTCGTGTAAATTTCTTTAGAATCCTAAATGATCGAAAAGGAGGGTAAATCACAGTGAAGGTTTAAGGAGATTTTTTTTTTCGTTTCTTTTTTTCATCGTAATTGAACTCTTTCTAATTACTAAAAGTTTATGTCAATTAGTGAAATTGAGTAAGGTCTATCAGTGAATTCATATGAATAAACGGGTGAGAACTATACACTTATTAAAAGATATGAATATTGTTAACTTTGGTTTTCAAAACCAATTACATTATTTCAATAGTTACTGCTTTAACTAAGAGTTTTTCATTTATTTAAAATCAGCAAAAATGTTCTACTATTTCACTTATTTTGAACCGAAAGAATACCCTTTAAAATTTACGTATTTGTATTGCAGGAGTGGTCTTCCTATGTTTCTCAGCTCTTATTTACTATCAATCGTATGATTTTTAATTAAATTAATCTACTGGAAATTAAATCTACAATATATAATATTTTTGTGAGATTGGAGTATTAAAATGTACAAATAAATAAAATATTAATGTAATTTCGATAGAAAAGTAAGAATAATTTAAGAAATGTAATTATTAATTTCCAAATTTACAAAATATTTTATATTTATTGAAAGAATTTTATAAATTGAAATGAAATAATTAAGCAACTAATTTTCCAAAATTAGTATAGATTGTAATGTTTTCTTTTTCTTTTACAATTACTCTCTTCTAAGTTCTTAAGATATTAGCTACTTAAAATGCAAAATAAATTTGCTCAAAAAATTATTTTTTAAACCTAATTGTACAATCTTACACCAATACAATAGAGCATAATACTAAATAACAATTATCACTATCGCAGCTTCCTAAAATAATATTATATATGAACATAAATAAACATCGGTGTTGTCATTTCTCCAACTAATGGTTGTAAATGTGTTCTTGCAACAATAGTAATATTGCAGCTGAGAAGCCAACTATAAGGAGAAGTACTTTATTCTTAGCTTTTAGATTATATGAGCTATTTTTTTCAACAGGCAAGGAAACGATTTGAGTCACATTTAAAGCCTTATAGAATGGATTACGAATTTTTCAAATAATTTACTACAGAAAATGAATTGTTATTAATATGCAAATTCTTAAGAGAATTTCCTGAGTTCACTTCAAATCACCAAATAATGTGATCATTTTAATTCAATTCAGAAATTAGTATAAACATATTGAGATATAATCTCGCATAACAGCCGTAATCGTACATCTGATAATAACTGCATATTTGACTAAGAGCTTTGCATAATATTCCACATACCATCCCGGATTAAAATATAAAATGATAATACAATATAACTTTTTTTATTTAAATTATACCACTGTGCCAATATATAGTGTTACTTCAGCTAAGTATTAACTTTTTTTATTAACAGGTTTAAAAGTCTAACAGGAGTGTTAATGAAGTATTCGCATTATTTTCTTTAACCGATGAAACACTGGATGCATATTTATCACTTTCCTATTTAAATTTAAGATTTGTTGTAATTCGGATGAATATTAAACTAAACGTATTTTTAAGCGAAATAAGTAGTATTGTGAGGGCTAAAACAAATAACTTACATATGAATATTTATTCATTTCAAATTAAACAAAATGGTCTTTGGTTTTTATCTCTCTTTTATAATTCACTATAGAGTTCAATGTGAAAGAGAAAATAAAACTTTACTGTTTCGTTACTTTAAAGCACATTTCAACGTAAGGAGAAGAGAAAAAAGGCATTATGTTGTTTTTCCCAAAATAAAGAACAATCTTTCGGCTTAAATGTATAAAGAAAATCATATGAGGTTACAAAAAGCGATTACTTAATATATTTTTTCTCTCAGATCTGAAGGAGTGGGAGGGCTAAAAAATGGATGTCTTGGAAAAGGCCGACAAAAGACCATCAGGGGGTCGCGAGGGTGGCCGAGATGGGGGTGGAGAATATGAAATGTTTATACGGTACAAAAATCCTCCGCTGTCCATCACATACAAAAGGAGAGTAGCAAAAAATGCGCAGGGATGATCCCGGCAGGTCTGTTGGACATGGCGGATCTCTGCAGGACGGTTCGCAATCCTCGGTATAAATAAAAAGTCGTGTTTCACAATGCGCTACATCTTGGCAGGCGTTCCGATCACATAGAGAAATATATGACCTAGCATAATCCGATCTATCATAGAGCCCGGGGTGTGAACACTTCCAACGAATGCCCGGGTTTGTGTTTTTGGGTGTCGATTCTTATCTGGAGTATTTTCTGGACACAATCCAAGGAGCGCCATTGCAGATCACTGTGTTCGAGGAACAAAAACTTCTAGGCATGGTTATTCTGTAAAAGAATATGTGATGAGTAGTAAATATAATTGGTTAAGAACTATATATATATATATAATATCACTGAAATCTCTTTATACCATCTGTGTTTCATAACTAAATATCTGAAATATGAATCGATATTTTATTATAATGGTGTTTCATATCCATTAAGATCATTTTATTGTTAGTTTTCGAATAATTTTAGGGAATTTAATTCCGTCTTCTACTGTGCTAAAGTAATCACTAACAGGTAATCAAATGTATATGGTTAGTATTTGCAAATATGTTTTTAAATTCAGACTAAATGAAACAAAAAATTTATGAATTCGAGTAACAATGTTAGTGAAACGAAATGATTTAATTCAGTTTCATTTGAAATTTCATACTTGCTTGATGTAAAAAAAATATGTAGAAGACAAAAAAAAATGACATTGATAAAAGATTAATAATGGGGATTGTATTCATTTCTTACCACCTACAAGTTGTAATGAAAGTTTTCTTAAAGAAATTTTTTTTTAAGATTGGTTTGGTTTTATTAACGTCTCACCAGAAGCAGCACGAGGACTACCTTTGAAGAGGCAATTTTGAGTCTCAGTCAAGTGACGAGGACGACACCTGAGGTGGCATCCCTCTCTTTTAACTTCCACACAGTGCTAACGGAAGAACTTTGGCTCCGATAGATTTAACATGCATCAGCCTTGGTTACACGATGATTCTTGAACCCGTGACTCCACGAAAAACGCAGATCATGAGTCCATGACCATGACCATTAGGCTACATTTTTCGTTAAGAATATTCTTTCCTAAAATTAATCTTTTTTTAATATTTCAATCAATTAACGTCAGGATAATACTTTTTCTTGTGTATGTATCATATTCAATAGTAATTAATCCAAACTTAAAATATTTGAGCATTTACTATAATAAATACATTAAATATTATTAAAATTGTTGATCACATGAAATACTTCCTAACCTAATATTTTATGAACAACAATTTTGATTTCTATGTAAAATATGTATGACTAGGACTTGAATGTTTTTAAGGGTTTTATGAGGCTTCAAACAAATATTTTTCTCTACTCTTAAGAAATACAAATTTTTATTCATAAATTATCTTAATCGCATGTGACGCAATTATTTGACTTAATTTTTTAGAACATACACATTATTTTAATACGAGTAAAAATATTTCAAATATTAAAAATATTTTAAATAAAATATAGGAATATTTTTGTATATTATACACATTTTGTATATTATTTGTATATATTTGTATTGTGTACAAACACACACACACACACACACACACATATATATATATATATATATTTATATATATACACACACACACATATATATATATGTGTGTGTGTGTGCGTGTGTGTGTGTGTGTGTGTGTGTGTGTGTGCGTGCGTGCGTGCGTGTGAGTGAGTGAGTGAGTGTGCTTACATTAAATCCATTTGTTTCATCTTGAGAAAACTAGTTTGAAGACAAATTGGAAACAAATTAGATTGAAATCATTTGAATGAATTTTATCACAAATCATATTGAATTAATAAAAATCAAGAATGGTTTTAATATAAGAATATTACATTTACAATTACTCTTAAAACCATTCACAAAAGTTACCTTGATTAATGTCATACGCATTCTACATAAGTTTTTGATGAACATTTTAAAAAAAAAGAAATAAATTTATACACTAGAATTTACCATCACATATTCCACTACTCACTGATGCAAAAAGCAAGCTAAAAAAGTCTTACGTGAAAATGTTTTTTTATTTCGTTGCTCTGATTATTTTTTTTCGGTGGTCAAACAGGGAGGAAGATATGAACTTGGCAAATTCCTATTGCCTTAGGTACAACTGCTCTTACCATCTTTTACACCAGAGAAATATCTCCAAATGGGATTCAGGGTTTCATCATAAATTTCTCGACTTGGATGCTTTATGGACAATGACAGCACTATCTACTACAAGTGCTCCTTCTACTTCTCACCTTAATCTGGATCAGATCGGCTATGGATACCCTGGAATCCATTTGAGTGCACTTTACACAGCGTGTAGCTTCTACTGGACGGATTACCAAGGACTAGAAGACAGCAATATTTCGTCCATTGATACAGAAAAACAATAGAAAAGGACAATGCGACAGGTATTTCTACTGATGCGATAGAAATGCGAGTTATGCTTTTTGACTGCCTTCCCGGAGTGTCTTATATTAGGAGAGCCGGAATCTTATGAAAGGGGATTTTGTTTTTGTGTTTTGTTTTGGTAACATATTGAGATGTTTTTGCTAGCGTTGTAGATAAGCCTATTTTTCCTCTTGCTAGCTTTCTCTTATGATTAGTACAGTAATTTTTTGACTTCTCTATAAAGCAATTTTTTATTTATACACAACTGGATTTAATGTATTAGAATAATAGTAATATAACACTTATTTTGTTGCTGTAATGTACAAATTTCAGTTAAATATTTTCATTAAAATGTGTACGTAGTTTAAATTCTAGCCTAATATACGAAAAAATAAAATTGTGTATTTTTTGAAGTAATTCGTTATTTTTGGGCTATTCCGTAAAATCTTTGAAAAAATAGATTTAAGATATGTTAGGTAAAATAAAGTAGAGCAACATTCGATTTATTTTTGAAACATGTTCATTTTCAATAAAGTTCTTTCAAAAAAATTAAAATAAAGAAATAAAAATTTTGATAGTCAAATAAATATTAAGATGAGTTAGCGATCTGTAAGAAATTTAATATAGCAAAGTTTAAAAACTTATTAAAGAGACCTAATAATTTTAATTGTTATAGGTATATAAAAAATAACATTTTTTTCCCTTTTTATAGGATATTTAAAAGGATAACGTTAAGATAATTACAATATTTACTTTTTTAAGAAATTGATACAATATGTTTTACTTCTGTGAATATTATAATAGTATAACTCTTGTATTCATTTCCATAGAATTTTTTCTTACAAAGTGAAGCTGGCATCAATTTACTACATCATAGTAAAAATACAATACAAGTGCATATTAGTTAAAAGATTTACAACTTTCTATTTATACAAAATAAAAAAGCAATTGTTATTTCTAAAAAGCAATTATGTTTTCAGTAACAAGTTCAATAAGTTGTCTTAAAATATAAGGTCATTATCAGGTACATTTTAAGTTTCTATTAGGATAAAAATATATTTTACAAATCAGCAAGTGAAAGGTATATTCCAGCAATATGGATTAACATAAAAGTTATAAAAAAATCACACTAGATTTAAAGCAAGTTTTTTTTAAGAAAATAAATTATTATTTTGTGTGCAGTAAAATATCTAAAAACCTATGAAACTACAGATAAAATACACAAGATATTACTCTTTTTTTTTACAGTAATATGGATATCGTTTTATTATTTACTGTGTATATTCCTTATATAATACATATTCGAATATAATGCCTACAAGGCTTTCATAAATTCACCGAGAATATATAAACAGCTTTTTTTCTTAAATCCGAATAATACAGTTTATTCAATCTGATATAAACCATTGTAAAACAGAACCCTGACAACGAAAGAGAATAAAATTTCCTATATTATACAACAAATCAATTTTTTATCTATGTTTCAAACCCTAATGAATACCAATCTTCGAGGTCAAGTTGGATTCGCCGAATACATCTTACCACACATTTCTTGATCCATTGTGAAGCATCGTTAACCTCGTTGTACCGAAACACCTCGAGTCAATATTGGAAATTCCATAAACAAGCACCCGCATATAATTTCCCATGGGTCTTGTATTACGTGAATAACATAAGTTACTACGTTTGCCAAATGGACCTGGAATTTCAAAATTCCACGGTGAGTTCTGAGTTTTCCATGTCGAACACAGTGGAACACATCCAACTCTCGGCCCTTTTTCAATGTCTATCTGTCTAAAGGAAAATAAATAGGCTCCAAGTCCTCTGGGAAATGACATTTCGATAAAAGAAGAGGGGAAATGTTTTTCCCCCTGAGTTCATTGAGAAGATGGAAAGTTTTTAGATTTTTTTTTCTTTTTTTTTTTGTATTGTTCGATGTACGAGTCTGTAAGGAAAACTTCATTTGAAGAAAGAACTGGTAAAGAATAATATAGTGAATGTTAGTGTATAGAGCTCACAGAGAAAGAGTTAGTCATTGTAATTAGTTAGACAAGGAAAGTTTCTGCTCAGCAGGTTACCACATTTACATTCTCTTTAATCGTTTTAAAATAACTAAAATTATTTTTTTTTAAATTTTAAATAACAGAGTATCAAACTATACATAATATTGTTAAATTGCAAAAATAGTTATAAGTTTGATACCTATAATGTTTTCTTCTTTCCACTAAATTGCTGAATTAAAAATTATTCTAAAAAGATTGACATGAATGATAATCATCAACAAATCAATCAAAACCTACAGCTTTCTATTATCCTTAGCACAAATATGACAGATAAGTTAAAAAATTTTAATCTTAAAAAATGAATTTCAAAGTCTTGCTTTTTATCTGTTATGCTAAATAGCTGAATACTACACAGTTCCTAAAGTATAAACACTTAAATTTCACTTGAGTCAAATAAACATTTTTTGCTAGCATAACTAGGAATACAGTTTTTATATTTTTATATAAAAATTTACAATAAAAATTAAATTTAATTATTTACAACTTTGTTCTTTTATTTGAATTTTCCGGACAAAAAATTCTAAACAGTAGACAAAATTTATGATTTGGTATGTAAAATTAATTACAAAAGTAGGTAAAAATTATTTTATTTCATCTCTAAACACCGTAAAGTAGTTATACATAATATTTTATGTGTAAACGAAATGTATACATTTAAACTAATTATTTTATTGATTTACATCATTGCAATTATATATATATATATATCACACGAAATCGAAATTTAAATTGAAGTACTCGTCATAAAGCGTAAGATTCATGGTCAAAATGTTTTATAGCACTGCGTCTTCGCCTCTAATTTATTTTCAATAAAGTTCCGTCACAGACGCATCGCTTCTTCGCTTTTTAATATCGTGTTTATTTTTGAAGAAGGGAAAAAAAGGATATTGCGAGTGCCTTCAAGCACTTGTCAACCCTAAAGTTATTTGGTGCAAAGTGATAGGCTTTTATTGAAAAATAAACGTGTCAAAAAGCGACAAATGTTAAGAGATTATATCAGTATCCTTTTCCTTTCAATAAATAGAATTTCAAATATATCGCGAGAAGGCAATTGATGCCTTATTTGCAGTTTCAAAATAGATTTTGTAAATAGTATGAAGAAGATTGGTAAGAATTTAGCTTGTAAGTATTTTCCATAAAAATATATTTTAAGTTTTTAAGATCAATTCAATTTGTAAACTGTAATAAAACTTTTAAAATTTTAATATTGTAATACAGTGATGAGTCGTTGTAGAACATGAAAATACATATTAATTGAATGTATAACTCCTTATATATATATTTTTTACCTTAATTCTTAAAAAGTGTCTTATTATCATATTATGAATTTTAATTTAATAACTATTTTACTATGATATTCAATCTTATGATTATTTATAAATTTTAAATTGAGATGTTACAGTGGTTAGGCATTTTGAACATTGCTTATGGAAATACGCGTTTCAGGATTAAAATATTTAAATGAATTTTAAATGG
>BMAW01064943.1:250239-333900 GCA_019974015.1 Nephila pilipes | reverse complement strand
GCACACACACACACACACACACACATTGTGATTGGGGATGGAGGGAAGAACACTAAAGTAATAGACAGACGCCATCATATCCATGAAGTTATTATAATAATAAAACGAAAGAGAAAGAATTGAATACGTCTCTTTGTCGATATCGAAATTGAAATAAAAGGTAGCCATTGAAAAGTAACGAAAATTCATAAAAATGGGGAGAATATTCGTTTTGAGGATATAAAGTCATAAAACAATCAGTTCTCAATTTTTCATCCTCATCTGACAGCTAAGAAAGGGGAAAGCATCTGGAAAGAAGAAACGTTCTAGACACTTTATGAAGAATATAGCCTCCTCTCTTTCCCCCCCCCCAACCCATTCGTTCTTCCCTGTTTCAATTCTTAGTATCTCTAGATATATGTCGGCTCCGTAATACTAAGGCGTAATAACTAGACACAATAGAGCTTACAGATTAAAAGATACCTATCAAGAAGTAGTAGAAAGGGGTATGCGGTGTATATATATAAATTTTAGAACGCGATAAGGAGGTTGAAAGAGAGAGAGAGAGAGCCATTAAAAAAGTAAGAAAAGCAAGCGTTAAAATAGCGTCATCATCGTAGATAAAAGACTCGCTAAGAATTAAATGGCCGTTTCCCCAGTTGAAATCTACATTTCTAAATAACGACATTCTACTCCGTTTTAAGTAAGCTTCACAGTCTGGTTGCTTAGGTCTATCTATCAATGTTTGTCCAAGAGAAAAGCGGAGACTTAAGTACCTCGAGATTTGAGCTCGAATGAGGGGGAGGGGGGTAGATATAAAGTCGTAGATGAAGAAGGGGGGATGGATTATTTTAAAGGAGGAAAAAGTTGAACTAGATGGAGTAAAGGAGGGGGAGTGAGTAAGTGGTTATTTTTCCCTGAAGAAGGAACCTAGGGGTGGGGAAGGGGTGCTTTAGAATAAATGGAAAGTGGTCGGGCTGATATCGACTATCGATGTCGACCTGGCTGCTTTGCCATTAGTAATGATTTGGAATGAGGGGGGTGTAGAGGAACTTTGATAATTTAAACGTCGATTTTGGGTCCAATGATGACTTTTTGGGAAGAATTGGGAAGTCTTTTCTAGATTTCCGAGACATTCGTTCCATGTCTCAGATTAGCTGTTCCGATAAAGAGGGATAAGTTGTGTCAGAGAGAATTCGACTCAATGGCATTAATCTATTCGATTCCTGAACGGCTCTGCGCCGAAATGGAATTGTTAGTTCAGTAATTATTTGGACTATCTCTGATCTTTATGGGATCTTAAGTACTGTCGACTTTAATTAAGTACTATCAGTAGAGAACATTATGTAGCGATTAATAGTTAAGAGCAAGATAGCTTCAAATTTATTCGTAAACTGTAAATGTAACTTTTCTCTTGTACTTAATATAGTGTATATTATAATTTCCTTTGGATCTTTATCAAGAGAAACTAGAAGATAATGAATTAATTGGAAAACAATCGAATATTTTAGCCAGTTTTACATTGTGAAAGTTAGGTGTTATTTTATAATTTCTTTCACTCGGCATCAACATTATACATTTTATATTTCAAAATTATAATATATTCAAACCATAGCTTACATATATATTCTTTTTTCTAAAAATTTAAAAAAACTATAAAATGTAAAGTTTAAACAAAAATTATTGAAAGGTTTTGTAATATATTATGATTTTTTTAGAATTAAGTACTCGAATTTCAAAACAAGATGAAGAAATTTATCTCAATGAAGGAATTTCATTTGTAACATGAAGGATGTAGAATGAAGCAATTTCTATTTGTTTAATTTTGTTCACTGTGAATTCACCAACAACTAATTAGACATTTACATATAAATCCTTATGAATAATTAAAAACTCTAATAAATAATGTGTATGAGTGTGAAGTTTATAAATTCGTAAATAAATAAAAAGAAATTGATATCAAACCAAAAATGAATTTATTCATTATTTTTCATTAAAATCTTAATTATTTTACGAAATTAATGTTCAGGACAAATATTAAAATTGAAAGATATAATCTGTAGCATATAAATGAAGGTGAAATAATTTCAAAATGAGGCGTACATTTATAGCGTTCTTTTCCTTAATTCTACTCTGAACCATTCACTAATAAATCATATTTAATAGCGAAGAAATGTCCAATTAAGCTACATTTTTCTAATTAATAATTAGTGTTTCTTAAAGACAAGTATAAGCTTAACAGCCACAGCAGTTCTGTGATCTTGGTCAACCAACTTCTTAACTTACGATGTTCCAGTAGAGTCAGGGGTTATAGCCTTAGAGTTATCCAAAATCCATCGTGATAAATATCAGTGTTCGAGTTTTATATTACCTTCAATTGAACTTCAGAGTGCTATATGGCTTGATGTGAAAATGATAACCCTAACAGCGTGAGATTGTGATCAGCCAAAACTTACGAAGTTCCAGTGAAGTCATGAGTTAAAGACTTAAAGAAATCACATTGAAAAATATTCAGAGTCTGATTTTTACGTTACCTTCAATTGAATCTCAAAGCTCTCGAATGGCTTGATGTGAAAATTAAAATCGTAAGTTCACAAATAAGTTGGTGTCCTCATCATTCGACTGGGTTAAAATTGATGAGGTTCGTAGCCAATTATTCTAGACTTGCTATTAAGTGCTAACTCAAATCAACCATCCCCTGAGCATAATGTTTGTAATCTTGTTAAAGGTATTTAATTGTAAAGTAAGAAACAAACATTTTATGGTAATAATAACTCGAATCGATGCCATTACTGTTTCATTAAGCTTCTCCAATGAGTAAGAAAATAACTTCCGCGGCACAGAAAAAAGCTTAATTTTGCCTTAGTATGTCATATAAGAAAGAATCTCATGAAATAACATTTCCCCACTCTCATCCACTGCAAGAGGAACAATGTTCCTGATGTATACAGGAGTTATCCCCACAGGAGGTACTGTGTTCTGAATTTTACTTTATTTGATGACTAACGACTGCGGCTGACGAGGGATTGTGCTGTCGAAAGGGATACTCGTCTGCTTAAGCCTCGCTTCTTTTTTCTCCTGTCAAAAGACCCGAGTTTTTGTTTTACGACTCGAAGCTTAGCTGTGCATGAAAAATTCATACCTGAACACTGAAGTGTCTTCGAACAGAACAAGACAAATTCCTTATAAGATCGTTTTTTGACATTGCTAAATCATCTTCATGTAAATGAAATTGAGTTTTAAAGAAGTGGGAGAGGTTTTAGAAAGTCTTCGATACGTACATATGTAGGGATATATATATATATATATATATATATATATATATATATATATATATATGGCAAAAATCTAGAACAAAAAAAGTACCCATTACTCGACAAAAATAATATAGGTGAAAATAAACAAAACCAACTAAATGCGGAAAAAAGTAAACATCGCTTCATGTAAAAGAACAAACCAAAGCATTAAAAACAAAGAAAATTAAAAAAAAAAAAAACTATATACCTAGGAATTGAAATACAACGTTTTAAAGCTCTGAATCTTACTTTTAAAAGATTTGTAGGTTAAACAATGTTTTCAACGAACTAAACGATCTCTTCAGAACAATGCTATAAACCAAGATGGAAATTCAATAAATTCAAAAAAGAAAGAAAGAAAAAATACTATGTACAAACGAAGAAATTTAATAACAATATGTGTAGGAAAAGACATTTGTTCAATCTGTACTAATGGAAGTAAAAAAGAACACCCGAAACAATAAATGAAAAGTTTTTAAGAAACGCACAAAAACTTATAAGAGACTCCATTCATAACAACAGGATTCACACAAATCTTGCTATAAGAAAATTAAATCGAAGATATGTACCTGAAAATAAAAGCTGAAATTGGAAAGGGATCGCAATAACCTGTATCATAGAGAAAGAGTACAAATACAAAAACATTTCAAACTTTAAAATGAAAAAAAAGGAATCATAAAATGAAATAAAAAGAAAAAAAGACTAAAATTTAAAATTGTTCTATTTTAAATTCTTCAATAAAATTCAAACTACTTGTTACAACAAATAATGAACATTAAACTCTTATTTAAAAATTTTATTAGAGCTAAAATACTGCACATTTAATTGAAAATATCATTGAATTATCAAATTAAATATACTCTCCTAAAGTTAAATTTAAACAAAATATTATTATAAAATAAACAAAAAATTTGCTTAAATACCATTATGTATACACATAATAATTTTAATTCGAAACAAATCCAAACTTCTAAGCCTCGACATACCTTAGGTCCACAATGCACTGATTTTTTAGTGGAATCGGGGCTCGAACCCACGACTATGCAGAAACAAATACTATATAACAACAGTATTTGAAAGTAATACATGTTTCTGAAATTCTAAAATCCAATTCTAAACAAACTATGAAGTATTCCTAAAGTAAAAAAGAAAGATTCAAAATTGTAATCAAGTCGTATTGGGTCAGTTAAAAATTTTTTTCCTGGGCAAAAACAAAACTTTTTGGACGAATTTTTCAAAACCAAATTTCACTATTGAATTTAATGAAACATTCGAAAATTTGAATTCTTGTCAGTCCTATTGAATAAACAAACATGTTGCTGCAAATGATTATGCAGTCAAATTTCATAAATATGTTTTCCTGCTTATAAATACTTTCTTATGGGCACTTATTGACATTGGATGGTACCCTTCAGATGGGTTAACAAATTTAGCGCGGTCCGGATACTCTTCATTGATCCTTAGATACACAACTATTATTTACATCTAGATACAAATAATAGTATTTTTTGCGATTAACTAGGGGAATTTTTAAGTATAAAAAAAGTATTATCTTTTTTTTTTACTGTTGTAATTACTTCGCTCTTGTAACTTGTAATTATTCTCACAACTTGAAAATTTGCAAAATATTAGCTAAATAAGAATAATAAGTATTGAAATAAAATTCAAAAGTAATAATAGAATAATAAAGATCAGTTATACTACTTATGTCAAATTGAGTTTATAAATACGAAGTCTGGTATCATTCTCTAACGAAGATGCAATGCGCATAATAAGTGACAAATAAAATTACAATTGAAGAAAAAGTCCAAGTGTTCAGCAAAGCTGTGGCAAAATTTACGTAAGTAAGAAAAGTGACATAATCCAACTAACTTATATCATGGACCTTATAAAAACAATTTAATCAGTAAAGAGAACAAAAATATCTGATTAATCCTTTGGTCACGATATCATTTTAATATAACTGCTTTTTCGAACGCCAGTTTCTGAAAAAAATCTTTTTCCAACTTTTAAATTACTTGAATATTAAAAAAAATCGTTCTAAAGGATATAATTATAATGGAATAAAAATAAAATTATTTTTAAGGGTTATTAAAATCTTAGATATATCAGCAGAAGCATTTTCGAAGATCCTAACTTACAATAACACTGTCACTTCAATTAGTAAAATCCATCTCTTACGAGTACAACAACAGGGTATACATTTATGAAACATCCTTACAAAACTTCCCTCATCCACTTATCACTCCTGTTACCATTCGAGTTAAGCCTGAACATTGAATTACCAGTCTTTTGCGCCCCAGCAAAGCCGTTAAATTCATCAAGTTTTCCTCTGCTTCCCCAACTCATTCGAATTTTATACCGGTCGCGTGCAGCACGTACGTTTGATGCGTCTGGTTCACCCTTAGATAAAACGAATCGCCCCCTTACCCATCAGCTACTGGGGATTTGGCCATCCTATCAAAAAAAAAAAAAAAAGAGTGGGGAGTACACCCTCTCCTCTTGATCTGCTTATTTTAATTAAGTGACAGCAATGTGTGCTTTTTGGCCAACGTTCTCATCTGGTTATCGATAGAGGGTGAGATATTAGTAGGATAGCTTGAGTGGGAAAGTTAATCCTTTACCAAGGAAGATGTCATGGGTCGATTGGAATCAACATACAGAGTGTTAGAACAGTTATCTGAATGTGAAATATCTCCCGAAGAAGGGTTTGGATTATGAATGAGTTAAATTGAACTTTTTTCTTGTTATGTGTATAAAATTAAAAATTTAGTATATTAGAAATTGTACTAGAAAAGTAGCTTGGATAGAATTTCGTATATTAATTTAAAATCAAAGTTAAATGTCTAAGGAGCTCACAAAAATTAAAACATATTTCTTTTTAGTTTGTTGTTTTTGATTAATTAATACTAAAAAAACTGGAAGAAAACTTATAAAGAAACCAATTGTTCTAAGAAAAAACACTTGATCATTAAGACTTGTAGAACAATAGGAATACAAAATATCCTTGATACTTCTTCATTTGACCTAGAATTATTGTGAAAATGTTATGGATCGAAATATAAGCCCCGCATTACACTTGATGTAATTAATATACAGAGGTATCCTTTATGACAATAAAGTAATTTTTCGGTACATTTTATTGTTTTAATGACTAAATTTAAGACTGGTGTAATTATTTTATTGGGATATCCAAAAATTATGTTTACTAAAATTTTTGTTCCTAAACTAAATATGTTGAGGTTCATTTCAATTTCTGCAATATTATTCTGTTAATGTAAATAAAAAAACGAAAGCGATTAACACACTATGAGAAGCAGCGCTTAAGTTACAACATTGCAAGGTATAGAACCTAATTTCTTTAGAGCTAAATTATGTAAAAGAGCTTTCTTTGATTAAATGAGCAACAGAGAACAAATGCATTCTTCTTCTGATGTTCTATTCCCATGTCATATTGTTTACTTTTTTGGGCTAAACATGGAGAAGATATTGAAGTAGCAGTTATCTTTTCTTGAAGTCCAACTGAAATATCAATTGATACTGTTCTTAGGATAAATACATTCAACATTGATAAAACAAATAGAGAATTTATCAGAAAAACAAGGTTCGTTAAAGCTATTTAATTAAGTTAAGATTTTCAACCTTGCAAATAATCTCTACTTTTAATTTTCGTGTTTAAAATAATGTATCATAGCATCATCCACTTTATAGTAACTAGATTGCAATAGCTCATGGCCGTGTAAAGTATAATTACAATTAGCAAAAAACATTTCAAATATCAAAATACATTTCCCATTCCTAAGCATCTCTTTTATGGTATTTTAAAAAAACAAAGAAGATAAAAAAAAAGCTCTGATAAAATTTATAATTTTACAAATTTTAAACTGATAATTTACTAAGAGTTCGATGGAAACATCATAAAATATATATGTGACTCCAATTAAGTAGGCTAGAAATGAATTTTTTAATTAGTAGAGAATTCTATTTTACATCAATTTAGGTGCTTTAATATAAATAAATTAGATACAAAATATTAAATTACTCTTAGTGTTTCTGTCACCTTTAGCTAAAGCTCAAAACATTTGCAGCTCTATATGGTGAAACTTATGAAAGTTAATGAGTCTTTTTAGAATACTAATATTTCTTTTCCTGCAGAACTTTGCTTCTCTGACGAATTCTGTTGAAATCTTAAGTAATGATATACTAAATACAGTGTTTATTTCCTCCATATTTATAAAAAATTCAGCTTAGTGTATTGTAAATTTATTATATATGAGCTGCATCAGTTTCGGCATTGAATTGAAGCTTTTGGTTTGGTTTGAATTAATGTTACATTAAATGTAACGCGAAAGCTATTGGCAGTGGATCTCCTAACTATGAAGCACTGCCCAATGAAGAAGATATATTTGCTGGAAAATCAGTCACATGACTCCCACGTTTATCCACGTGGAGACTTTGCACAATTCATTATACGAAAGCTCTCACTGTTCATCACTACAGTGAACAGTGGAACCAGTATTCTAAGATATGACTCGAAAGAAATATAACCATCATGTAATCCACGAATGTGGCAACTGATCAACTGTTGCCCTTTAGTTCCGGCTAACTATCTCAAGTGATGACTAAACGTTGAATGTCTTAGTCAAAAAATTAATTTAGCAATTTTTTTTTTCATTTTTATTTCTGTCTCTAACATAAAATTGTATTTACTGATTTGTAATTCTACTTAGTCAGCTTTCATTAAACTTACATTGATATTAATGACAAAAAAATTTAACTTTTTTCCAATTTCTGAGGTTTTGCATTTATTGGTATATTTGTTGCTGCAATTAAAAGTTTTTCTATGAATTTTATACTTTTAGCTAATCATTCCATTTTTGTAAATATTTTCAGTAATAGTCTATTTTTTCCTTTGTCTATCAGTCCTAAAAGTGTTTTAGTTTGGGATGTATTTTCTTTATTATTTAACCCTTCGGCGACAACAACATAAAACTTTTTATTTACTGTCAAAGAATATGTAAGAATGCTCTCTCATAAACTCTCCCACTTAACTCAGTCAACTTTAATTTATATTCTCATAATCAAGTAGTAGCTTACCAATTCACTCGTAATCACTCGTATCACACTTCTAGATAACAGCATATTCTTGCCTCAGTATTTTAACTAGGAGTCAATACAAAAGTGTAATTGCGATATTCCAATCCAAATGACAAACATCTATCAATTTCTCGCTATCCTCTATCCCTTTTTACTTTCCTTTCAATTCTATTTCATTTCTATATCACTATCTCTAATTTTATTCGCTATACTTCTTAATTTTATCTCTTTTATCTCATCCTGTTTTCATGTTGGTTGAGAAGAAATTGTAATTGTATGCAAAAATTACAAAAATTACCAAAAAGTCGCCTAGGTTAGTGAAGAGAAAATTTCAAATAGCCCAACGTCCCAAATTTAGCAAAAACAAACTTCTTTATTTATCATACAAAAATTTATCCATTTAAATCTTTGAGGCTTCATGCACTAAATTCAGCATTAAATGACTGATCAGTGTTATTCTAGCGTTTATGGAAGCTTTTATCTGAAATTTTTAGTTGAACATTCTAAATTGTCTTTCCTTCGTATAAAATTGGATATAAATCATTGGTGAAGCTTACTTGATTCCTTTTTGATTCAGACAAATGCATTTTACCGCCCTCCTACTATTCCTGCTGTTCATAATCTAATCCATAAATGCAAGTTCCCTTCATGCGTGAATCTCTGGCACACGGATCTAAATGTAACTACAATGTCTAGAGGCATATGAGGATTTGCTTAAAAAGGGTATTATACAACGTCCATGTCTATGTGTAAAGAGGGTGTTATTGGCATGAGTCACAGGCTAATCTGCGCGTGGCTCTGCTGACAGGATTGACAGGTTGGGGTGACCCCAAGTCTTCTGTGTTCCTGTCAACGCTTCAACACATCCCCTCGAATCACGTGGACGACACATGGGACAGTAAAAAAAATGGATTCGACGCCATCCAGGTTTGCTTTTCTTCCATGTTATCATCCATTTCTTCTCTCCTTCTTTTTTTTTTATATCTTGCCCTGTTCCTTTCGAATCCCTCTCCAAACATACATTTTCTTTGTTTCGTAATCGTCATGTTTGGGGACATGTCAGCAGTGCCTTTCAGAATGTGCCTGTGTTGCCAATTGCGCGTCTCGATGATGGCCTCTTACTCGAAAACAGATGTCAGGCATTACGAATTTTCGAGTTAGTCACATCTATTCACTATTGTTACTTCGACTCACTCGTCTTAGAATTTCAGAATTCAATAGTCAGCCGGTTTGTCAAAAATCCGAACGTATATTAAATGTGTTATAGTCACTGATGGTTTTGTTTGAAGTAGTATATCATCTTGAATTTACCAAATTTTCTATAGACCCTGAATAAAGTTTGTATTTGTTATTTAAAATAGTGTGTGGCGGGCGTTTTTGAATTAAATTAAACCAAAGAATTGCAAATGAATTATCTTAAAAATTATTTGTTATCTAATACAGAGAATAACAGAATTCTGAGTGTTACTTTCTTAAAATATTTCAAACTGTGCAAATTTCTCATTTAAATATCTTGTGAAATTCAAACTCATAGTTCTGTGATTTTTAATTAATCTTATGGTAGCCTTTTGTTGGATTTTTAATTTTTTTGATTTTTTTTTTGGGGGGGAGGGGTGATGGAGCTTGCATTGATTAAAGTCGCACTACAGCAAAACACCAGTTAAAGATGCTAATTATCATCTGATTTCGAGCCATGGCCGGATTACGAGAATGAAACCTATACTGTCATTTCACGTATTAATTAGATTAGGATTTCAAGGACCTGTTAGATATTATTCAATAGTGAAACTTGTGCCTCAATATATCTTTAACCTCACTGATTACAAAGTGCGATACCTCAAAAATCTGGATTTGCCACACATAAGAATGTAAAGAGAAATTATATGCTCATTTATGTATTTCTAAAAATTACTTTAGAATTCCTTTTGAACTTCTCATTTATTGTTTACATAATTCAAAGTTTTTAATGTAATTAAATAAGAAAAAATTGAATATAACAGTTCTACTTAGCCAACTTGAATAAAGAAAAGTATAATATAAGAAGATAGTCAATAAATTTGTCGTCAATTTGTATAATTTAGTTTCATGAAACACTTCGATTGAGTTATTTAAAAAAATTGGATTTATTTCGACTTTTAAATTTCATTTTTTTCTGTGAGTATAAATCAGTTATACAAATAAAAAATCATTAATATATAGTTGCACTTTTAAATTTAACTCATTATTTCATTATAAATGTCATATTTCACTTATATAGAAGAAAATAATCTGGTCTTATAGGTACTTTAGAACTCTAACAAAAATTACACGGAAAAATAATCACAAAAATTTGTTTCTTCTTACTTTAATTTTTTTTTCAATTTCTTTTATAATGTGTAATAAATAAGCTGAGTTTTGAATATAAGGTATAATTTTATTTTATTATCTACTTCAAATGACTTTCATGACAACAATAAACTTAAAATTTCATTCCAAAAAAATTATTTTATTTTTAGATGAAAAAATGAGCTTGTGAGCGAAATGTTAAGGTAACTTTAAGAAACTTGGTATTATTCGAGTTTTACAATGCAACATAATTTATTACTTTATATCGAATGGAATTTGGTTTTTAGTCGAGTTATATTTTGATTTTATCAAGTTTGCTATAACTATTCTATCTGCTTATCCAAAATGTTACCAGCATAAAAAATTTAAGATACGATAGATAAAATACATACATGACTTCAAATACAGTTCTCTTGATCATGATGATTTTCAAGAGAAATACCAATGTGGCGAATTTTATAAATTATTAAAGGTTTGAAAAAAAGTTGAAAAGATTTAATTTAAATTTAAATGGTATAGAGAAGAGATGACAGGATTCAAAATCAAGAATATTTATTTGATAAGATTTGTATTCTCATGTTTAATAATAATAAAACATTTTTCATATTCAAAATATTAATTTCCACGCGTATTTTATTATGAATTCTTTAGAAAATTCAATAATGAAATGATATTAATATTTAAAGAATTCGTATCAATAAAAATTTGCAATACTAATGCAATCATGTAATGTTTAACAAAATCTCTAATATTAAAAATTATTAATTTGTCACAAAATTCATAAATCAACAATCGCTTGTAACAATTTAACTTATGAGCCAGCCAACCTTCCTTATACATCTAGAAACACAATCTTATCAATTCATATGACCATCATGGTTGCACTTAATGCAAATGCTGTAAGATTGTATTTCAAATACAATCATTAATAAATACAATTTACAGGCTTCAGGAACGAATTTGTTAAAATCTAAATAGACATTCGGTTCAGCTGTATCATCAGGTATTCAGCACTGTTATAAAGCTGTTACGAAACTCTTATAGTTATGTTAATGTTTTGTTTCTACTTTTACCTTTAAGGTATGTTTTGTAGAGATATTAAATGTTTTAAACTTGCACGAGTCATTTTTATTTTACGTAAGTTATTTTAATTTTGATTGTATGTAAATATAACTATTTTAAATTATTTTTAAAAAAAACTAATTCTTCTTTGGTATGAATACACATAGAATCGGAAATAAATTTCCCTTAGCCAATTAAAATATCCCCAAATTCCATCTTTATTTAAAATTACACTTAAAACAGGTAAACAAAGAAAGGATTACATTTAAGAGCCTTCCATTACCCAAGAAAGCATAGGTTAAAATAAGAGATCTCAGAGGAAAGGCAACAGAAGGTCTTTCAGTAGAGGAAAGGAAAGAAGATAAAGAAGAATAAAAAAAAGAGAGAGAAAGAGAGAATGGAAATAAAAACAGAGCCTCTCGTTGACTGGAAGCAGGGAGAGCTCTTCTTATCTAATGAATCTCGAGCCAAGCTCTCGCTTATCCCGAGGGTTAAGGTAACTAATTAAAAGTGTCAGCTCTTGTCTGCCTTCCCCTATCACGTCTCCTGAAACAAATCAAGTGGAGGGAGTAGAGAAAAAAAAAAGAAGACCAAGTCTCGATCTTTCGATCCCCCTTCAAGAGAGAGAGGAGATTAGCACGGCCGATTGCGACTCGATTTCTTCTACATTCTGTGTCACTAATTCTGTCAAGTTACATTTAGACGTTGGTTGCACTTCAAGATTCTCTAGAGAAGAGAGAGAGAGAGGAGACATGTAGTGTAGAAACTTCCTGGTACTAATTACAACTGTAAATCAAGTTTTCCCTGTGAAGAAATCGAGGACTAATCCTCAAGTAGCGTTTTGTCTTTGTGATACTTCTTGTAAGGTTTATGTGTTGTGGTTATTTCATACGAAATATTACAGGAATGTAAGGACTAGAGATATGTTATTTACTTTGTTGTTATATAAAGGAGCTTTCAATCGTTATTACCTTAAAAAAAAGATTTCACATCTCTACCCCTATTTGTTTCTCTTCATATGCTTTGCGTTTATTTAACGCGATTCTGAGCCAAAAGAACATCTAATTTCATCTAGGAAGATGTCAATTACTACAAATAGAGCTTTCATAAATCCAATGCCATTCCTACATTTTTTTAAATTACTTTTATTTGATATAGATGGATCATATGGTGTAAATATTTATGGTCTTGTTAAAAATGTCTTTCATTAAAGTTCACTTAAACAAAATTTGTTCGAAAAAATTTGATGCCAACCATTCTCTGAAAATAGAGATAAAAATACAAAACATTTCAAATATGTAAAGTGTAAATATATTTAATTCAAATAATTCACGTGCTGATGGGAAAACATACTTTTTTAACTGCAAAAGAATGGAAGAAATGAATAAAAAATTCTTTAAAATAAATATTGAATGTAGGGATGGAAATCTCAAGAAACTTTTCTGCTTAAATTAAACTAATAATATAACTCAGAAATTAATATTTAATTTACAAGTGATCTAATATACTAGAATTTTTCCTTATAAAATGTGATCCAGATGCTTATTTTTTTTTTTTTTAATTTTTAAAGAAATAGTGTTACTTTAGTCAATAACTAAAAATTATAAAAATTACATTTAAGTTACTTTTATCACATTTTAGTAATTAAAATTTCTTACTTATATGCTGAGATTTAAAAGTTCTAATTTCCTGTGAAAGAATAGCAAAAATATTAGAAATAATTCAATAAGAAACAAAAGCATTCAAGAACTTACGTATTATTTTGATTGGTGCTTGATTTCATGTCAGTAATGATGTATCCAGACCTCATAGATGATGAAACCTTGACGGAAATTGACAACGAATAGCAGTCACATTTCGATTTGTCAGCCAATTGTTTCCAAATTAAAACTAACCAATGAATCAGTGTCAGCTTTGTTTTGGCACTATTTAAGATACGGTAGTACATAATGACAATTCCAACTTCTTTAATAAAGCCATCTGTCATGAAGGATAGTCACTTTCAAACCACCCACGTAGGTATAAGAAGAGTCTCAATTCATATGCAGTAAAAATAGTATCTGTTCCAAAAATAGTAAAGCATCTTTAATAAACTGAAACTCAGAAAAGTATAAATAACAAATATAATAAGAGAATTTAAATAATTTCTTATTTAAAAAATAATAATTCTTGGAGTCTATAAAAGATAATATTTAAATTACAGAAATTTTACATGCATTATTCTTTCGCGTACGTATTTAGTTTGAATGTAAATTAATATTCTTTTGTTTACCATTTAAAGTGATGAGAAAGAATATAAAATACTCATTAATCCGTTTGCAAACTGCTATCTTATCACATTGACAACAAAGAAATATTATCGAGTATCTTTATTAAACTTTTATTTGATACAATAGTTGAATTTTATTTTCATGTTGGATTAGGTAATAATTTAATAAATTGCATATTTTAAAAATGACTGAAAAAATGTATTTATTCCATAAATGTAATATCAAAAACTTAATTTTTTAACAATATTGAAATTGGCAAATTATTACGAGATCCTTTTAAATTTTGTAAACGTACATGATTATAAGTTTGCTTCAGTATGAATTCGAAAACTCGTCTTTTTCCCATATATTTCCTTTTTAAGACGTGTATGAAATTCAGGTGTTTTGTAAATATAATTGGGAATTAGAAATTTTATATTAGAACAAACGTGTTTGGACTTTAAAGTAAATTAATAAATTTGCATGAAAAAATCAATCAACATTTATCTATTATCTATAACTTACAAATTTAGGCAAAGAAACAAACTTTTTTTTTACCAGAGATCTCTGGAAAACTGTTTTTGATAACCAGAATTAAAGATGTGTTTAAGAAAATGCATAATATTGAAATTACCTTCTGTTATGCACAAAGCATGGTATATTATGCGAAACACTTATAAAATATGGAATATCTTATAACTTGAATATCAATGTAAAAACACTGAATTTAGAAATCACGAAATTTCTTTTTTGTCCTAAGTTCTTGTCTCCTATTCCTCTAACTGAATAGACAAAATCAAAATCAGGACAGTTACAATTTACACTCGCGAAGGAATTAAATACGTGAAACATTTGCTTCATATGTGAGAATTCTGTACAAAATGGAGTTTCTTATATGTGGATTATCTCTAAAGTGGTACCGAACTAAAAATCCCTGTCTTAAATTCCAATCTTCTATTTTTCTGTTTAAATACATAAAAAAAGCATCGAATATAATTATATTTATATGCACATAAAGAAACTATTTCAAGAGGAACCTTAAATTGAGTTTTTCTTACGAATTGAATTTCTGTGCAGACATGTTGAATTTAGAAATCTTAAGATTCCCATTGTCCCAAATTATTTTTTTTCGCTGTCTCAATGCATTTAATCGGTTTTCTTTTATACAGTTAAACTTCCAGTACATTTGTAACCAATACTATGCCCTTGACCAGTATTTCAAGAATATATATCGAGTAATAAATATTAACTCCAATCGAAGACACTTGAGAACCAAACCAAACCGTTATTTATTTTCACTGTGGAATACCTAATGTAGCTCTCTCGGATCTCCACTAACTTATCAACTGCAACTTAAGACCATCTATTAAATTCTTAGCTTCCCACTTCATCAGTAAACTTAAATCAATTCACAAAAACCTGATTCTTATCCTAATATTTCTAATGTAAGAATTCCTTCCAATCCACGAAGCTAATAGAAGAGTTTCAATTCGAATTGAAATTCTCTGCAAACAAGTCGTTATTCTCTATCTCCTTTTATTTTCCATTAATTCGATTTCATTTATATATCATTCATCTCTAAATTCCTTCAATTCTCTTCTTATCTTCTTCTAATTTACCTAATCACGCTTCGTTTGAGTTGAGAAGAAGTTGTAGTTTTATGCAATTGAAACTGATATAAAGTCCCCGAGAATAAAGAGAAATTCCCACAAGTGGGCCAACATCACACATTAAAAAAAATTATTTCATATGAAGTATTTGTATAAGATTTGTATGTTTGTTCATTATTATTCACGGCTCTTGCGCCATATTTCAATTTTATATATTAGACCTAAGTGACGAAACCCAAATTTAATAATTCAAGATAAAAAACCAACGTTTTTATATGGTGGCAAAGTTTATTAAAAAAATTATTTAAATATTAGTTAAAACTTCGTAAAAAACCTCATATCTCTCTCGTCTTTAAGATCACTCACTCTGCGAAATTCAATATATCTCCCATAGATGGCACCAGGTTATTACACAAATTACGTTTCTAAAAAAAATTATTGAAATATTAGTTAAAACTTGTCGCAAATGTCTAAATATTGCATTGTTAGGCAATAAGAAAGATTCCCAAAGTTCCAGAGCTCTAGCTTAATGGGAAGTTGGTTAAATTAACGATCGAAAATTTGATGACACACACACACACCAAGTGAAATTCAGAAAAACGTTTTAAAAAGGACGAGACTAAACAAGCGAAATTATTTGTTATCAATGAAAAATAACCAAGGTCACTCTCTCTAGATCCCCCCCCCCAAAACTCATAGTCCTTTTTTATGATTTAAATAGGAATTATCTTACCAATCCACTGATTGTTTCTTTCAGGATTATCTTTGATAGTAACCTCAGTGGCATTCAGTTAGAACCGGAAAACAGTCAGCAACAATGGTCAGGCAACCAAGCCTTATTTTCCTTCTCAATTTCAATTCATTACATATCCTTTTCATATAATTTCTCCTAAATCACTTCACTACATTCCTATCTGCATGTAGTTTACCTAATAATGTTTAATTTTGGTTAAGAAAAAAATCTTAACTGTATGCAATTAAACTAGATAGAAGTCCCCGAGGTTAGTGAAGAGAAAATCGCGAATAGCCCAATGTCCCAGATTGAGTTCCTTATAACTAGAATATCTGAATAGATAAACCGAATTTAAAAAACTTCTGATTCCCTTTCTGATTTGAAATTCTATAATACACAGTTATATTTCATGCACGCAAAGCGCATGGAAAAAGGCATTTTATGTGGAACATTCATATGAAAGAGAACCCTCTTACAACTTGAATATCTATGTAGACCGAGTTTAGAAATGTTAAAATTCCCTCTGTCCTAAACTTCTCGAATCACTCCTTTCAGGGGCATTAAAAAAACAGCTTTTACGGGTTCACAAACAGAATGTCGATGAAGTTCTTTAAAAAAAAGAAAGTTGAGAAAAAAAATATACTTTTAAAGTAAACGTTCAGAAATCTGGTTTTAAAAGTTTTCTCGACTGGAAAGTGCAAGGAAGTCGCTTTTCCCGACCTACGACGTATGTCAACAAGGCACTGGGCCCGCTGTTTAAGTCCCAGAAAAAATAAAATAGAATCAAATAAATACAGGAGGGAGATCGTTTTTCCGTGGGTCAGTGACATGGATAGCTGGAGAAGAGGGGTGGTTTTCATCCCCGTTGCTTCTTTAGAATGCTGTATTTTTTTTCCTTCATTCGAACTTTTTTCAGCTATTTATTTCCGTTACTCAGTTTCTGTTTAACCGATGCAATAGTTGATCCCTTTAAAGTGAAGTAAAATCGGAGTTGTATTTTAAAGTGAATTTAAAGAGCTGCTATTTCAGTATTTTCCTTGCAATTGTAAAAAAAAGTCGCGTGATATTGGATCAATGACGAATCTCTAATAGAGTAATGTAACGTGAAGGCTTGATGCAAAGGTATAAAAATGCACATTTTACATTTTAAAATATCGGAGGTACAAATTTAAAAAGAGAATTTTGTGACTTTTTTAAGAGAGTAATTAATTTCAATTAAAAGAAAAAAAATTAAAATATTTTAAATAAACTTGCTGGATAGATCGCTTTGTTCAGTGAAAGATAGCTAAAATGTCCTGTGATATTGCGATTTTTAGGATGTAACTTTAAATTTATATAAAAAGAAAATTTCAGGTAAATAATTTTGTTTCTACTTAATTTTATTGCATACTTAAACTTTCAAGCGATATATGTGTTGAAGTATTTTAAAGCAATTATGGATAGTTTTGTTTTATTATTATAACATAACTTATATATATATATATCTGTGTGTGTGTTTATGTGTGTGTCAAGCAAAAAGGAGTTATGCAACAAAAAATTCATATATCACAAATATTAATAAGAATAAAAGTCATAAAATAAATTTATGAATTTAAAATATTATTCACTAAATAAAATTGTATCTAATATTAACCTTCGTGAATTGCTATGAATCTTATTTTTTCCAAGAATATTTTTTAAATTTCTCTCTACAAAAAATTACTAAATATTGTTATTTAAGTGTTCTAGGACTTACGAGAAATAGTTTAAGATCTTACTTAATACTCCTTGTTTTTGTGACATATATCTTTTGCAACTAAAAGTAGACCTTAGATTTCTCTGAATGACTACTAATGATATTTTAATTATTCTATAGAACTATAAAAGCAATGTTTTAGTCAAAAAAGTTATTTTCATACCTTAGTTGAATATGGACAGGATTTTTGCGATATATTTACTTTCAGGAACCATTTGGTTTTTTTTTAAAAAAAAGAATTAAAATTCATAGTTCCGAATTTTTTTTATGTTTCTGTAAAAGATATCTAGGCATTTAAATAAACAAAAAAATTTCTAAATAATACCTAAATTTGAAGAAATAATTTTAATAAAAAAAAAAATTAAAAATTACAAAGTTCTACAATTTTTTCGAAGGAAATATGCAGTGATTTAAATAAAAAAAAAAGTTATTCATAACTTTTGGCGCATTGTTTTATGTTTGAAAATCAAATATTTTTGTGTATTTAAGGAATGCTTTCTGAATTATGGTACTTAAATAAAAACATGTCTGTAAAATCATATCTATATTCAACTAAAAAGGAAATGGCATTTCGACAAAAAATTACTTTTATAGATCTAAAAGACGATTAAAATATCATTGTCATTAACACAAAAAAAAACCTTAACTCTACTAATAATTTTAAAACACATATAATCACAAAAACAAGGAGTCTTAAATTTGGTATTTTACAATCCCTCCCATATATCTCGGTACCTTTTTTCTTAATTTATCCCGATTATAGTATTCTACTTTTTATGAAATATTCTGCAGTATTCTTCTAATGGTATTGATAAAATTATTTTTTGGTAGGTGTTTTGGGCGCTTTCTACTTCTTCTTCGGAAATTCTTCTTCTTCTTCTTCTTGAAATTCTTCTTCTGAAACTTCTGAAATTTGACTACTTTTGCTGGTTTTTTCTTTTATTCCAAACATTGGCCCATCAACACATAAATAACAATTTCCTTCTGTCCTTCATCAAAAAATATTTTTAATTGTTAGTATTGAAAAAAAAAATTCTGGCATCAAGTAAGAATACATCATAACAGCAATCGAAACAATACATTTCCCACCCTCTCTTTTCTATATTTTCTTTAATATAAATTGTATTACAAGATTAAAATAAGTTGAAGTTTTAAAACATTATAGTCGTTGATGGTATAATTTGAATTAATGTCTCTATTGAACAACCGCGAGAACTGATAGACATAGACTTTGTTACTTTGAACCGTAGCCAAGTGAGGAGGATGACACTTGAGCTGATACCACCCTTTCTAAACTTCAGCACAACAACGTAGGTGGCCTAAATGTAATATTAAGCAAGTAATTTTTGAAACGCGATTGACATCGTATACGACTGTTTCGATTAGCACGATGCCTCATTTATCCTCCAACCATTATATAAATTTATATCATGGATTATTAGAGAGTTATTTCCCTTTGACTAGCCTCTGGAGATTATTTCTAAATTGATATTTCAGTTCCCAGCTTCTTCCCAATCAAATAAAACGTGATGTAAAATACTTAAACATCATAAGCGGAGTGAATAGATATAATCATGTCAAATTAAAGCGACAGATAATTGAATTAAAAGTATTTAAGGCTACAGTAATAAAAAGGAAATTGATGTGATGTGATGTGCTTGGAAGTATTCTGGGGTATATAGTGGACTTCGTGAGATTCGAACTCAACGCTGCAGGGGGGGGGGGCTGAATTGATAGAAGTTGGCTTTAGAAATTATTACATTATCATATATATCCCTAAAACATAACGGGTAATGGCTGTAAAAAAATTGTTATTTTTTCCCCCAAATATGTAAATTTATTCATTTGGATAATATTTGCTCTCAAAAAACGTTTCATTCAGCATATTGCAATTTTAATAAAGCGCATAAGTGAATAACTATGATATTAGAAAAAAGCAAGAGTTTTTATAAGAATATAATCTTAACTTTATTTCTATTAAGTACTTTTATGAAAATATTATTCACAAAAATGAGAAAACTTTTATCCTTAGGAAAAATCATAACTAATTCGAGAATCAAATTTCATTAAATATTTATGATACGTAACTCAGCCAGCATCTAAAGATGTGATCAACATCCATTTGAAATAAATATTTAATAAAATATGTTTTCCAAATGAAACAAGTGTGCTGCGTTTGAAACACATATTAAATAGGCTTTCAAAACATATCAGGGTACTTTAAATTTTATTTTATTAAGATGGAATTTTAAACCAAAAAAATGCCTTGACATTTTATTGTGCATTCATTAAAACAGCTCCACTCCATTATTCCCTCTCACATTGACTCCCTACACAGCACATTTGTTCCATTCCTATTAAAATCAACTTTATCACAGTAAGAACGACACATAAACTCTAGAATTTAACAATGCTGCGAGGCATATAAACATGGCAAAAATCACGTGTAGCCAGTGATAAGGCGAGCGCCGCGACACCCCTTTTACCCTATTAAATCCTTTTCCAAAAGGGGGAGAGTTGGCAATCCAGGCAGTAGGATTTGGCAGTTTTACGCCTTAAAAGAACCCACTAAATTTCAAAACGAATGAGATTACGGCTTGCGAAAAGTCAAACCGTTCACGTTAAAACGAATAACGGGATAGAGTTAGTGTGGAGAGGGGAAAAAAAGAGGGTGAGACTTTTCCTTCTGTGTCTTCCAGATTATCCCGGGAAAAGGAAAGGGGGGTGCATAGGGTTTTATTCCTGATGGTAGGCGAGGCAACGGAGTGTAAGGAACCAACGAAGCGAAGTGCTGATCGCGCCAACCTTCTCGCCACGAAGTCGCCATGCGATGTGACACTTTGCACAGCCTTCCATGAAAAGTAGATCGGTTGCTCGTTTTGGCAGGCGAGTTGGGGGATTTAGGTGAGAATGGGAGGGGGAAAGGAGAGAAAAGTGAGAAGGGATCATCGTATAAAAGGAACAGTGTTTTCCGGGAGGGCGTTCGTGCGGAATGTTTGCCAGACGGGAGAAGACTTGTTAATCACAACCTGCTGGCACAGACACCTAAGGTACTCTAGTTTAACCCAAAAAGTTAAACACGGGTGTCGAGTGAAGTGTTTAATTGCCAGGAGAAATAAAAATTAATTGATTAGTTTCTTTATTTTTAATCGAAGTCTGGATCACAAATGATGAAAACTGTGATTCTTCATGTAAATGAATAATTTATTCTTAATTTTTCAATTCATTTTAATTTATTCTCCCCAAACGGGTATAAAATTTCGTTTCAATTTGAAACTGTTACAACATTTTTTTTTAAAAAAAAAAAATCATTTTCGAGGTTTAATATAATTATAAATATGAAACAAAAGAATTTATATGCATTTATTGAAGATATATAAAGAACGCAATTATTATGTAACGAATAAACTAAGGGAATAGACAATTAAAATATTTATTATGTTCCCTCTCTTGGTTGATTTATAATTATAGAAGTTCAAAGCAAACTCATTGTCCAAATAATACTAAAAAAAAGATATCCATTATTCTTTCAGAACATTTTAACGCATACCTGGACAATTTCTTAAGACTACATTTCAATTCTATCACTATTCATTCAAAATGGATAAATAGAATAGCTTTACTTATTAACAATTTATTTTTTTAATAACTTATTAGTTTCTTAATCAACAATTTCATTTTAATTCTTATATTCGATTCAATTTACCCTTCCAAAACAAATACAAATGTTCACTTCAATAATTGCAATAACTTTTTTAAAGAAAAGATCAGTTTCAAGATTTAACATGACTACAAATATGAAACCAGGAATTTGTATATGTAATCCATTTAAGACATGTGAGGAACACTATAATTATGCAATTTACGGTCTAAAAAAATTGACTATTAGTATTCATTATTTTTACACTCTTCATTGATTTATAATTATATATGTTGAAAGCAACCCATAGCCTAAATAGTACTAATAAACAAATAAATCATTATTTCAAAATATTTAGACATATGCCTGAGCAATTCCTTAAGTTACATAATTTATCATTAGTTATTCAAAGTTTCTAAAAAGAAAAGGTTCATTCTTTACATTTAAGCATTTTTAATTAGTAACATTCAAAGTTTTACTAGTAATAGCAGCTTAATAATATGTAACAATACCTTATTAGAGTAAAGAATAATAATGTAATTAAATGCTATGAAGGTAATGTAAGGCTGTTTACATTAAAAAAAATCAAACTAATGAAGCAAAAAATTTAAGTTACATCCACAAATTATCAAAAGTCAGCTTCATAGTGAGGCAGAAAGTGGTTTTCACTGCAAGCCGACGATTGCTGCCGAGTAACCTGTTTTCCAGAGTTCTGGAAATTTTCGAATAGTTAAAGTTCCATGTCTAAAGTAAAAAATAATAATAATAAAGCTAAGGATTTTCTTACGTACATTTACATACCCATTTCTTATAAAATTATACTTAAATTTACTTAAAAAGAAAAGCAATCTACATAAATAAGAGATGTTACAAAAATATCGGAGCAAAAAAGAAATGGGAACTATTTATATAGATTTCGTTTACATAGGTAATAAAAACGGAAATTTTTCAAATGACATTTTCCCTTTGAGGTTAATCAAGTGATGACAAAATTTCTATAGTAAGAACTTAGGTATCTTCTTTATCACTTAATTACAAGCTAGATTTATGGGACCAGTACTCAATAGCGTAGTTATTAACCGAATCTAAAAATGAAATGAATCGTATTTAAAAATATAAATTTCTTCCTGCACGAATACATTCCACGATAACCCGGACAGTAGGACATGATATTACTGTCGTAAAGTCACAGGTTTAAGAACTTATTCTGTTGAAAAGCTTCGTATAAAATAGCTAAATATTTGTTGCACATTAAATCAAACTTGGTCTGTAATTTTCAAATGTGAAATAAGTTTAAAGTGTTAACTGATGTTTCGTCCTAGTTGCTTGAAACTAGCTAAGAGTTTCAAGCTGTCAGATATAACCGTTTATGTATCACTTCATGGGTTTTAATTTAAACACAAATGGTCTCAGTAACCTAGTGGTCAAGGTCGTGGACTTGTAGTCAGCGTTGTTTTCGTCGAATCGTCGACTTGAGCTCTGGTGCCAGTAAAGACCAACCGTGTAACATGACAGATGTACGTTAAAGATGTTGAAGTTTCTTTAAAAGCATTTCTTGGTAACACATTTTCTCCTTCAAATAAGATTCTTGCTAAAGTAAATCTGATTATAACCTGATTTACAGGATAGACTGAATAAAGAAAATGTACATTTTAAGTCGAGAGAACATTTTAAAAACCAAAAGCATTACATATAACACCCTATAATCTTATTTTAACTTTGTGGAATTCTTGTTTAAATTAAGAAATCATTGTGCTTTGAAGAAATGTATCAAAGGTTTTGTAAAATAATAGTTATAAAGTGGCACAAAATAATTTTAATACTTAAGATTACTAAAATTGGAATAGATACACGAAGTTTATCCCATAAGTAAGAGTAAGTATACTGATTTTCTGAATGGCGAACTGATAATATAAAATGTTTTTTGTGTAAAACAACGAGTGGATAGAGACATTTGCTGATCGTACATCTTGTTTCAACTGTATTTGGTTATTCAGTCGTGCTCTACTGCTGTTCGTATATGGTCATAATTCATAATCTCGTTACGTTAGCGATGAAGGAAATATATAAAAACATTATTCCATCAAATTCTATGTGAAACTCAACAAGTCATGCACAGAAATATTTGATTTTTTAACTAAAGATTATGGAAAGACTACTCTGTTGAGAACTATTGTTTGTAAGTGGCACAGAGCTTTCAAAAGGAGTCCCGAAAAATGTTGAAAACGAACCTCGCTGTAGAAAACCAATCTCATCAAAAAATGATGAAAATGTAGAAGAGGTGTGAACTGATACGATGAAGTTGTGTCGATTAAGAGTCCGAATGATAGAAGAAAACAGGGTTTGAATGAAAATGATTTCCATAGAATTTTAACAGATTGCTTGCATATATGAAAGAGATTGAGCAAAACATTGAATAATTCACCAGCTCCCACATCAACTTCAATTCCAGAATTTTTGGAGAAGAAAAATATTTTCATACTTCCGCAGTCTCCTTACAGACCTGATCTAGCTCCATACGATTTTACCTTTTCCCTAAGTTGAGCTTGAAGTTGAAGGATTATTATTTCGGAACGTTGGGAAAAATTCAAAAAAACTACTACTGATGAGGTACACACTTAAGGAAAGAGACTTCCTCTACTGCTATGAATAGTGAAGGAAACGTTAAAACTGCTGTGTATATTTCCAAGAGTCATACTAAAAAAACTTATAATTTATGATAATTATTATTGTTAACTAAATAAAATATCAGTTCACTTACTTTTTGGACAAACCACGTAGATGTAGTTTATGCAAATCATGATTTTTCAGTGTTCAGAAGAAAAAAAACTGTAAACCCAGAAATAATGAAGTAAAATAGTAATGTTCCATTTAAAGTACAATATGTTGTCTTAAATTATAAGTTTAAATATCTATAGTAATCTAAAAAATTATTATTCCATAAACATAAATAATACTTTTAACTATGGATTTAAAAATGAATGATACTAGAACTATATTTTACATTCTAGCTTAAGAATTATCACATTAACTTATATGACTGCACTGATCTATTTTTAAAAATATAATTATCTTTCAAATGTACATAATGGAAAAAATAGTTTTTTAGGAAAAGTATTAATTAATGAGAAAATGCTATTTTTATTCTGCAAAGTTACAAAAATTTAGATATTTCTTAAACATGGCTTAGGGGTTAATATGTTATTCGTATAATTGCTCAAGAAATTATATGTTGCTTTTAAATTTTAATTAGTTTCAAAATTATAGAAATACTTATCATTAATATTACTATTATACATTTTGGGCTATAACAAAGCTCCTTCACCAAACATATTTAAAGTTTTCTATTCAATATTTTTGTCTGCATTAAGGTTGCTTAAAAATATAATAAACGTATAGGAAAAGACAAAATTAGAAGATAAAAATTGTTAATGGGAATTAAAAAACATAGAAATAAGAGAACACAAAACAATCTTTTAGGCAGTTCTGACTATTGCATAGTGAATAAATTCATCCTCTGAATATGTTCTTGAATTTCAGTCTCTACCTTTTCATTCCAATTCATTTTATTCATCACTTGCATCAAGCAAACTGTCCTAAGAATTATATTTACTGCATACTCATTTCAGTGAAAGAAAACTCCAACTACTTCAGGATTCACAGGCGACGTCTTCCACCAAATATCGAAGAATATTCAAGACTATCGCGACCTGGAGAGCGAGAGACGACAGCGATAAATAATAACCTGCCACATTTGATTATCTACGCGGCGGAAGCAGAGCAAAAAATTATAAAAACTGAAAGAGCCTCCCCGGTTGACAGCTTATTTCTCTTAATGCATAAAATATCGAAAATCCACACCAGATAAGCAGTGGGAGTGGGGGCAAGGGCCCAGTGTGGACATATTGCGCAAGCCCCCCCCCCCCACGGCCCCCTTTCTGCCATCAGGAGGTTCTCCCTTCACCGCAAGGGGCGGTGCGGAAAAGATCGGATCGCGAGAACTCCCTTCGAAATATTTATTGGCTGCACTATGTGAAAACGATATGCTTACGTACAGCACGTGGTACCGTGAACGTTGCTCTGATATTGTCAGTTATTTTAGTTGGACAACACGTGTGGGGATGGGAAATTGATTTACATATTTTTTTATTAATAAGGTCGCCATTTGTGACAGTATCGGTGTTGAATTTATGTTGGGTTTTAGTGATATTTTTTATGAGAGAATTTGCATAAAATTGTTATTGTAAATGAGAGTTTTGCATTACAATACTTTGAAGTCTTTCTTCATATTTTTCACACACATTTTTTTTTGTACATAAATCAAAATCCACTACATCTTAAAGATGAATTATATACAATTTATAAGCTTTCATTATAAGTGCGTGATCATTAGGCAAATTTTTGTTATTCAATATTTTATTATGTAAAATATTAGTAACGAAGTTTTGTAATTAAAGCTGAACTTTTACAAATCATCACAAATCGTACAAGCACCCCCCCCCACACACACACACCCATCAATCGACATACTGAAAAATTGTTCAAAAGTTTAAAAGTTTAAATTGAATATGTAATTTACAAAATGAACTAACTGCACTGATTTTAACTTATTTTATCGATTAAAATTTACTTCAAAGTCATAAAAATAAGAATACAACATTAATTTATTCATTTTCAAAAATAAACAAAAGCAAAAAAAAAAAAATAATAATAATAATATTAATTTAAGAAGCATTGAATTTTTTAAATTTAAATTTTGTATAATGAATTAAAAAATAAGAGAATATTATCTAAATTAGCAGTCTATTTTTATGCCTGCCTATATTTTTTATTTCCTTCGGAAAGCCATTTTTAATTTAAAATTCTTCATACTTTTTTCAAATAAGATATCAGACATTTATTTCTTACTTGCATTAGTTCGTACGATATTCTACATTCAGAACACATATTTGTCATAAATTTTTGAAATTACTGACCAAAAGTAAAGGTAAAACAATGGAGTGTGTAAGTTATATCAGTTATTCTACAGTTATGTTGCAGATTTTTTGCAAATTGTATAAACCTATTTAGAATTAAACACCATTAAATGAATGTTTCATAAATTTTATTTTAAAAACTCTTTTTGTTTTACAGTTTCCTTGTTTACACCCAAAATCGGTATTTTTGAATAAAATTTACTAATTTTCTAAAATTTATCTTTAAAACTTTGTTTAAATATGTTATTTGAAAAGAATATTTTTTATAATATATTATCAATTTAAAAATAACGAAAAACTACTTTACCTTCAATAGAAAGTGTAGTGTATATTTAAAAATTTAAAATATTAATATGAATACAACTTTAATTTTGCAGTCCTTCCGAGGTATTTAACAAAATATTAATTTCGTGCTTATTTCTAAGTTATTAAATCAAATCTTGAAAGGAATTATAGAAAAAAAATAATCTTAGGTGTGTTTTCATTATCTTTGCTTGTGAGATAACATCTATATAAATCCTAATTTAAGATCTTCATTTATATAGAAATTGTTAAAGATTTTCCTAATAATGTAGTATAAAATGCATCTTTAATGTAACGAATAATGTTATTATAAATATGATAAATCTGTATGCTTACAAATTAATGTAAAGTTCTCTGGATTTCTCTGCAAATAATTTAACAAACTTTTCAGTAATTCAGATTAAAAATACGAATAGTTTTGGATGAGTTCCAGCTAAAGCCGTGCAAAGAGTGCATAATTGCTCGTGTTTTATTAAAACTAGACAAATAAATTGCATTTTAAATTTTAAAGCTTTAATGTAATATCCATTAAAATAATAATGAAATTCTTTAGAGAGGAATATAATAATATATATACACTCATTGATATTCCTTACTGCTTTGTATAATAATATTTGTTCTTGTAACTTTTATGTTCTAGTAAAATACATAACATAATAGAAAAAAAAGTAATTCATTTAAAAATATCAATATTAAAACTACATGTTTAAGGCTGTGGGAGTGAAAGTTACATAAATATTTATTTATTTATGCTTAAATTTGTTATATTTTATTATTTGATTTAAGAAAGCATCGTTCTGAATAAGTGAAATGTAAAATAATAATTATTTTTGAGACATTGTAATATACCGAAAATGTACCAATTATTTAATAAGTTCAAAATATAAAATTCATTTATAAAAATATTCAAAAAATCTATGAAACAGTGTAATTCTTCAAAAACAATTTTTATAAAGCTTGTTAATCAGATTTTAAAATATTGTTGAAATGAGATGATCACTGAAACATAAACGAAAACATTAATTATTTTATTTTTTCCTTATATAAAATTAGAAGTATTTGTAGAAATTAGAAAAATTAAGAACATGAGTTTTTTTAAAAATAGTCGCAAGTCATTAATATCGTGATGTAAACTTACTTTCTATTTTATTTACTTTGTCAGTAAATTAATTTAAATTATTTCTACATATAAAATTGGAACATTTTTATAAACGTCTTCTATAAAGTCCTTAAATTTATATAACTGGAAAGGTTTATACATAATGACATTAGTTAGAATCCTTTTATTAATTTTAAAAAACAGGACCTATAAGATTCATACATAAGAAAAAAATAACTTACACATTTTTATTTAAAAAGAAAACATAGCTACTATTTAAATAAAACTTTCTCAATAAAATTTGAATGAATACCCTTTATATTTAAGAATGAAATTTGAAATTAAGACGCTTATCTTAATATATCTGGTGCTTGTCTACTTTTGTCATTTAATTTACTTTTTTGGATTTGATATAGTTGTTCTTTTATAGTTACATTTGAATAATATACTTTCCTTCTCATTTCTGTTTGCTATTTTTATCAGTCTATTTTTATAGTTTAGTTTATGTCGTATTGATTCAGTTGCGATCTTTTACATAAAGTTATAATTTTAAATTTTGTAATAACTTTCTAATTTAAGTATGATTTTTAAAGAATTTCGTTGTTTAATTATATATATATACCGCCTGCTCCATATGCTCTCAATATTAATAAAGCAATCATAAACATTGACATTGATGATGATGACCGTATTGATGATGATGATGATGACTGTGTGTGTGTGTGTTATTGATGATGACATTATTATTGATAGTGTGTGTCATTGACTGTTATGTGTGTGTGTGCAAATGTCTCTTCGAATTCTCTAAAGTTTCAGAGACACATAAACATTTTGTGTTCTTTCATTCAAGTTACATTTTCTCCTGTTGCTAAAATTTCTCCACAATTTCAACTCAGCCAGCAAAATATGCACATACCACAAACACATACCAATCGATTCTCTATTTTCTTCCATCCTAAATGGAAAGCTCGTTAAACTGAACACAATGTCAGTGGTTTATCACCAGAGAAGATGACGCAATTTCCATAATTCTGGGAAAAGTGGAGATAATTTCCACAATGACAGTGTTCCTCCCCTCCACCACCAGCAACGCAAAAGGGAAAATGAGTAAAAATCTCACTGCCTCATCCACCATTGTAGGGCATTCGTATATGAAGCGACCTTAAAGCATGGCGGTTAGAAAGCCCAAAAATATGCCTCAAGATAAATATCGTAGTACAGGGTCAGAACGTTGACAAGAGAAATCAGCTCTATAAAGAAATAAAAGTTTTCATAGAGGGAAGAGACCCCTAAATGTTTAATAACGTTGTTGGAAGGGTTTTATGGATAACAAAAAGTAGAGGAGGAAGGGAGAATCGTGTGATTAAGGTACATAATGCGACTGCTTAAACCGGGATCTTTCTGATGAGGTTATGAATTGAACGCTGGCGCAATTTCGTTTTCCTGAACTTAAATATTTACCGTTTGATCCTTCTGAATAATGGGCGCAGGCGTTTCAGTCCGATGATTTTAAAAGATAGTTAGTGACCCTAATTTATACTTTCGGTAACTTTTCGCCTTTCGAAGGAGGAAGTCCACAAAATTAAATTTGTGAAATGCTTTCGCACGGTGGTGCGAAGAGGTTAATGAAAATGGTGAATCATTCTGAGGCGTTAAAAATGATTGTCACGATTGTGTAAATCTTATCTACCAAGATTTAAATACATAGGAAGAGAAATGTTGTACTAAGTAATTATGTGAGTCTCCAATGTTATTAAAAACGTGTTTGTTTAGTATTTGTTGATTGGCTCATGTATGTACAAGTTACATCCAATACATTTTTTACATATTGAATTATAACAAAGTGTTATGATTGTGTTCTATAGTTTCGATTAGTGAATGTTATGAATCTTGTGTGGTATAATATTTTTGGGAGATGCATTGTCATTGTGGGTGAAAGGTATGCAGTTTAGATTGCAAAGTAATAATATGTTGTTCTATGTCTTTTTTCTTAAAAACTGTTCAAGTATTGATATAATTTTATCAGTATGAAAATTACAGACATTTAAAATAATTGAGGTACATATAGAAATAAAATTTTACATTTCTGGAGTGCATTCCCCTTATTCAGCAAAGACTGATCAGAGATAGCAAAAACTTTCTATTCTTTTCTACAGAAATTAGCTTAGTTGAAATCTTTTTCTCCTCCTAATGAAAAATATATAAGCATGAGGGGGAATTCTATTTTAAAATTTAACATCTATAATAATATAATAAAAAATCCTGAAATATTTTAATTTTAAGAAAATTTTGGAAGGTGGTAATGTCCTAGACCTCCCCGGATGAGCCACTGTAACTAATTGACCTTTAAAAAGTAATGGAGAAAAGGAGATAATATATTATTTAATGTAATATTGTTTAAAAGTACTTTGATAAAAGGTATATTAACAATTAATAAGATAAATTATTTTAGACTAAAATACAACTACTGCTCAAAGCTAGTCAGAAGCAGAGACATGATCCAATGATGCATTCATTCATTTTGAAAATCTTTAACAAATTAGTTTCAAGAAAATAAAAAAAATAATGTCGATGCATATTTCCTGTTTTAACTGGAACGAATTCTTCCGTAATTTTTCCCTTTTCAGTTTGTAAATTTGTCTCACTCTCCTTTAGTCCCTTCATTTGTTTGAATACTATTTTATTTTATCATCCAATTCTGTTTCTTTGAATAAACAGAAATATTTAAGAAAATACAAAAAAATAAAAAGTGCATTTCCAGTTTAGTATCAGACAGTTTTCTGAATACAGTTGAGAAGACATGAGTGTTTTGAAGTGGATTGCTTTCTGAAAGAGAGATCACCACTTTATTTTGAGCTCAAGAATCAACCCTGAATCTTGATTACTAGACATTGAAACATTTGTGTTCTTCTGAATTTTTAGATCGCAAATAAGTATTATTATTTGTATAATTCTACCATTAATCATTTCTAACTTCTGTTTTGTGAAAGTGTATCGAGAAATCCCTAGGTCAAAGCTCATGGCTGACCTTGTTTGGCAGTCAGAATCGGAGGAGAATCCTTGTGCCATGTAAAACCATTGTGCAGAAAGCAATTTCGGAACTTTTACTTCCATGATTTTACAAGCATAATTAGTACATCAACGTTTATTTGAACTAGTTTTAGATTCGGTGAAGTAGGTTCTCAAGATTAGAGAATTTTCCTAGAAAATTGATCCGGTCACTATCAACTATAAAAGTGGAACGAATCGCTCGCGTCATTATGTAAAGTAAACCTGCTTCAGTACCATCCATCAATGGAATTTTCAAAATTATCCTTTCAGCTTAGAAAATTGTAGTAAAGCGCAAGCACATTAACCACACGTTATTGATTCAGATATCATGAGATAGGCAAATGGTCCATAATTCTAAATTTAAAATATCAATATTTATTTGCTCATTTTAAAATTAGTATTGTGCATGAGAATACCTATTCCTCTTCAAACAGAACTCAAAAAATAGATCACCTTGCAAAAATTAATAGCCTAATCGGGAACTGAGAAGGGAATACAGCTTCTGTATCACAAAGTAAAGTCCAAAAACGCACAATCACAGAGCGAGATGTACACTCAGTCTATCATCCAGACTAGAAGCGGAGTCCAGCGTTGATGAATGGGAAACTGAAGGTCCAGGAGAGGAGGAGGAGCCAGTATGATATCAAGACAGCATGACCAGCAAGAAAACTCGATTTACTCTTCTGTGTTTTCTGTTGCGCATCAGTAAGTGAATGCTACATACAGCAGAGACAAAAGCAAGTACTCTCAGTGCAGCAGAAATTGTGTTCCAACGGTCCCACTCTGGTAAAGGGAGAAGGTGTTGGCAAACAGTTGTACTGAGTTCACTACACACCTTTAGAGAAAAGTTGCATTCAAAATCATCTGCCATGTTTCATCCACAAGAACTCGATGATGAAAGTTTGAGGACCACTGACTACTGTCGAGGTGTCCGGAGAGAAGTACTTGTGTGTGGAAGCCGATCACAGAATTTACTCGAGCTCCAACACGAGCGGCAGTGATTGCTCTAGAGTGATATTTCAATGTGTATAAATGTACTTTGCATTTTAAATCTGAGGCTGTTTACTGTAAATATTTGCTGTAAAATTGATAAATTGTTTAGATAATAAAGAATTGAGCATCATGTTTGCATCTTTGTTAGTGGAAAGGGACAGAGTGTAATAACTGTGTCAGAAATGGATACTGGAATAAATGCAAGCGACTAGCTTAAGAAAAATAAAAATATGAACTTAAAATTTTGAATGAAGATCTAAAGAAATGAGCTGGATAGAAAAAATGAAAGGTGGTCACAAAATAAAATGAAATCGAAATAAAAGATGGATACAAAGTGAAAGCTAGATGCAGGTTAAGTGAATCTAATAAAGACTAGCTATCTACAGCATCAAAATGAATGGTGATGTGAATTACCCACTGATATTAAAGGATGCAGGAATCCCAAACATGCTCAGCAAAAAATGACAGAGATGGTGAAGCCGAAATGAAGAGAGACTTAAAACTACAAAGAAATTTAGAGGATAAAAAATATGAAGTTTAAGAGCATTCAAATAAAATTTGGAAGTTGAAGAGCAAATGAAACTTTAGAAAGTACGTTTCAAATGCTTTTTTGCTGAATTAATAAAAAATATACTCTTTTTAAACTATAAATTATTAACTTCTTGATAGGCAAACACATGAGGTTTTACATTCATCTTAACGTTGTTGTCGTGCAACAATATTGCGCTCAGCTAGGGCACCCACACCCATTGTTCCAAATGGGTGAGCAGTCCCGCTTCAATCAGTTCTGATCAGAATGGTTGAATGATCTGTCAGCACTGAAATAGTTCTGAATGCCGATTCCTATAAGAACATTCACTACGAGTATACGACCAGCTAAGGTCCTCAAAACAAGTTGGGGAATTGCAAGAAATAAATTTCAATAGATGTTATTGGTGACATTTCAATTTTCCAAGATGTCCCTTTAAATTTTTCCAAAAGCTGGCCAGCTAATATTTCATTAGCAGGATTATGGCAGGACTACAACAAGGACTCAGTTCATTGAGCATAGAGTTGAAATGCCGGTTATAATTAGAGAAAACTAATCAGTGAAATTAATTTTCAGAATCAGGCATGTTCGATCCTCTAGAATAGTATTGGAAAGAATTGCGAAACTAGTCTTCACATTAAGATCAAATTGTTAGGTTTGGAACATTTATTGAAATGCACAGATACGGAAAGGAGATACATTAACCTTCAAATATCACTTACTGGATGCAAACGGAAAGGACATATTCGAAGAAATTGCACATTAATATGACAATATAAAACATAAAATCAGTAAAATAAGAGACAGTTGACTTGGGGGCTGCTTTCTCTGAAAAATACCCAAAATTTTTAAACTTCCACTCAGAGTTGCGAAAAGGACAGAACTCTATATACAAAATTTCTGTGAACACATTCAAAGATGTTGATAGATACAATCAAAGTTATGCTAGTAAAGAATGTCAGAAAACATTAAAGAATATATAGGACGCCTACTACTTACTACCAAGAATGTGCTTCACGTAATCAGAAGGTATGTAGAAATTCAACGATCATCGATGGTTCCAGAACATTGTTTGTCCCTGACAAAATGTTCTTGATCACGGACTTCTTAGGAAATGAAACTTTACTGTGTGTGCGAAAAAAATGAATTATACGAAAGGAGAAAGGTACACCATCCATGGCAAAGCGCATATTCCAAAATCTCAAAAATGGAAATCATCATCCTGCTCTCACAATGGTTGTTCACAGACCCTTAGTCGCTTTGGCGATCTCTTGTTAAGACGACTGAACGATTCATTTGTGACGCCTCTGTATAATGCCTTTGGACACTCTCAAAGCTAAAGTGTTTACCTGAGAAGGATCAACGTATGTTTCCCAAATCGATTCAGCGCTATAAAGACCAAGTTTGGTTTTACAACCCGATCTTAAAGTATGTGTCCAAAGATTCAACTTACTGAAAGTCCATACACCGTTATTAAGACTAATAACGTCGCGTGAGCATTAAAAGGCATAATACGAAGCCCGAATCAAACATCTTGACAGATTTGCTCCATTCCATAGAGGTGCGTCCTACTTATGTTGGTGACTTTCAAGAATAACATTTTTCGTTGAGAGCAGTTTGCATGATTTCTGCATAATAACATTTCAGGTGACTTGACAAAATTCTTGTGGTCGAATTTGGGATCAACGTTTTTAGAAATCTTAACCTAGACTAATCAAATTGATTCTCGATATTGGCAAAACTTTAAAATGTCGATACCTCACTTTTGCCGAGTTATAAAGAAGACAATTGCTCCGTAGGTAGTTTAAGAAAGAGACCAAGCTTCAACGTAGTGAGCCTAGTTAATATCTATCTTCATATTCTATTTTGACCTCATATATATATATATATATATATATATATATATATATATATATAACCATATCATGTATAGCCAATAACAACTCTCTTCTTCTATAACCTCATATATATGTAATATGTATATGTATATGTATGTATATGTATATATATATATATATGTATATATACTTATATAATAATAATATATATATTAATATATATATGTATATATATGTATAATAATAATATATATAAGTGCGTTTCTTTTCATGATTTTGGATTTGTGGCTGTTTACTGCAAGCAAATATCTATAAAATAAAAATTATTATTTTAATCAAGAGAACCAGCAACAGCATTTGTGCCTCCTGTTGTAAGTAACAGACGGTACTCAGTATAACAATGTCCTGAAATAGGCATATATAATACGTTTTCTCGAAAAAGTGTAATATATATAAATAAAAGCAATAAAAAATAAACAAGAATAGAGAAACCGAATATCATGTTACGTTATTAACGTAGAGTAAAAAGCGAGTTTTAGAGCTCTGCAATAGAAAAATATTAAGGAACTGTCTGATCAACTATACACACATAACTGGTCAAAAGTAATTGAAACTAGTCTCTCTGTGTAGTTGCTTTACTAATTAAAAATCGAACATTGGCCCCCGTACAGAAAGTGAAAACTTTTCTAACAATTTATAATAATTATGGAGTAAAAAAATGCATGCAGTAACAAAAATAAAGCGATTATTTGTGTCTTGACATGAATTTAGTCTGAATCTCCTGCACATAAGTAAATTTGCATATTCCAAACAGCTTCTTTGTGTGGTTGGTCCGCAAGTTAAAAGTTGAACGTAGGAGGAAAGAAGGCAAACAGAAAATGTTTTCTCTTACATTATATCATTATTGTGGAACAGAAATGCATGTAATAATATGAGATGTAGAAAATCCTCGAGCACATAACAGAATTAAAAACAGAATCCATACATCGAGAACATCGATTCAATATGACTGGTCTACAAACTAAAAGCCAGACATTGGCATAGACAAAGAAAGGGAAAACTACTCTAACATTATATCATTAAAATCGGATTAATTCCGCAAAGTGCTTTTCCCCCTGTGAAGGAGAGAATAGTCAAAACACTCTCTCGGCACAATGGAAAGTCATCCCGGCCTAATCCGCCCATCTAGCCCAGTGAGGGGGGAGGATTGAATTTGATAGGGATTCCGTATCTCCGGGTGGCACACTCGGTGACACCTTTTGTGCGGTTGTCCACACTTCGGAGGGGGTTGCTCTAGGGGTGTAATAAGCCTTTTCCTCGCCGAATTGCCTCCAATTGAGCCCGCCTCTTCCTCGGGTTATTTCGATACCATGTTTGTTCTTGGGAAACTGTTGTCCAAATCATGCGAGGGGACCGTGTGTGATGAGAAAATGGGAAAGGCTACGTGGCAAATGAGTTAGGCTTAACGATCCATCGTTGGTAGGAAAGATTACGAGACTACTTGGTTGATCTTGCTATTCTTCCTTAATGGCACTGTCAAACATTGATAGTTAAGTCTTCATATCTTCCTTATAATCATTCTTACCAGAAATGGGTGTTAATTCCCCATTTATTACTGTTTCTTACAAACTATAGTAGTCAAATCTAAAATATATTAAACTTTGATATTAACGAAATTGTTGAGGAAGAATAAATATAAAAAATGTTTGTAATTTTATCTTGACCCCCTCCCCTCCTGTTTGACCGTAAAAGGTATTTTTAAATATATTCTAAGTGATCCATAACACCACACTAAATACGTTAATGTAATCAAAATATTTTTGGTTTTTTTTTCCCCCTTAAATGTTTTTGAACATTTCAAAACTTGCAGGCAAATGATAAGTATCGTCATTTGAAAAATAGGAAGTCAAAAAAGATAAATATTAAACTGATAGAAGACTTTTGTAATGTCACTTCTTTAACCTAGTAAACTATAGATTGTTGTAACTTTAAAAAAAGTAAAGATTTGATATGAAATAATCTATTGAGCTTAAGCCACCAATGTTCTTCGATTATATTTGAACTTAAGTGTTCACTTTGTAACATTGGATCAGGTTTTTAAACATAAGTTTTTAAAAATTTACGCAATTACTATAAAGGGTGATTCAGATTAGATGATTTCAACAATGTTCATCAAAGAATGTATAGTTTAAAATGAAAAGCAAACGCTTTAAAGTGTTTCAGAGAGACAACTCATCAGATGTTACAACAGCATTGCTATCGTGCTTTATCACGGTAAAAAGAATCTTATGCATTCAAATTTAATTCGAGAAAAATAAGATACCGTAAGCAAATGTGCGTCTCTGTGAACAAAAACTGCCGATGCCAGCCAGCTCTGTGAATTTACTCCTTCGTACAATTGTTCTCATTGGAACGCAAGAGATAATGGCGCATTTCAGAAACACTGAAAAACATCATTTACAGATCTGTACCCGGGAATAACATAGAGGCAACACGAATGTACGGTGAATGATCTCCCTCCCCCAGATGGTTACCAAATCTGAAAGCATTTGTGCACTTACATCAGCAGCTCAGTGAAAGGAAGTCCATTCTTTTTTTCTGGTTTGATGTAAGTCGAACAAACCAAACCAAACCGATTATTTTTGTCGGAGAACACAACCCTCTCGGGCTTTATTCCCCTGTGAATTGGCTATTAATTGAGGTGAAACTGAATTTTGGTTTTACACTTGCCCAGAAATTAAGATTTAGATATTAAGATAGGAAAATAAAATTACAGTGCAATAGCTTTTTGACAATATTAAAATAATTTTGAAAAATATGCTGAATATATATTATTTATATTAGAATATCACTAGTTGAAGTACTAGTTTTGTTAAAATTAATCCAAAAGAGAAGATGGTTGAAATTCATGATTTTAGGCTTAGGATATTGCAGCAGTAGTCTATTGGATTTCTGCTTGCTTGTTCAGTCTGGTCGCAGTGAGAGCGCTCTCTGTAATTGGTCGATGGTGAGGTGTGTTAATTCTGTATATAAGGGTGGGTGCGTAGGGGTGAGAATTTGTGAAGAGTGTGCTTGTGTTACCAGTGTTTTTGTAAAATAAGTGAAATTAAAGAATTAAAATTTCTCGTGGTCTGTGTAGTTGTGGGTTGTTTCTGAGTGGGGTATACTTTTCTATTTCTTGTAAGGTTTTATTACTTGAGATGTCAATTTTTTAGTAGCAATTTTCTGATAATTTTTTAATGAAGTTTTTAAGTGTTGGGAGCTCAATTGAAAGGAAATGCTTACAATTTCTTTCCCCCCTCCCCAGATTACATTTGCATGCGAGATGTTCTTTTTCCTCCCATAAATCATAACAAGGTGTTTTAACAATGTTGTTTTAACGTTTGTGGAGCGGTTACTTCGAAACGTGCAGGCACGTTTGTGTTTCATTTCAGACCATGTATTTTTTGATGAAACTTGTTTGCAATGGTGTTAAAGATTTTCTCATCTTTACTGAATCATCTTATATACGGTTTTGAGAAGCGAGTTGAATATTTATATCGTACGGGCTTTCGTCTAATACAATTTTAAGTTTTAAATAAAAGGCTCCTTACATTTCCTTATAAAGTTTACGCAATTTAATCACAATGTTTATAATTATATTTATAATACGTATGCCTTTTAAATATCTTTTTTTTTTTCAAAATTATCTATTTTGTCTATGAAATACAATAGCCAAAGGTACAATGTATCCCATTGCTAAAGATGATGGCGGTCGTGGTTGCCTACTTATCGTAATCACGTTTCCATGTTTAATATTGTTTCTATCGAGTCATGAAGAATCCAGATTTCTCTAAAAGATTTGTAAAGACGGAGATGCTCGTTTAATACAACAAGTCTCAAAGTCCATACAATGGCGTTGGTTGGAAGTCAAAAGAAGGGGATGTCAGCTTAGATGTCGTCCTCGTCACTTTAATATGGCTCAAAGTTACGAAGTCGTTCGTCAATATCCTTCGAGATGCTTCTAAAGTTAATGTTAATAAACAAACAATCAAAACAGCAACAAATCGTTTTATTAATACACAAAAAGTGTAACAAACATTGTACATCGTCACTTAAAATTGTTTGCCAAATACTTTTCATCGTTTTGTTTTATAAAAAAAGGTTTCCTAAGGGTCTTAATTCACTTTGATCAAGATTTAACTTTTGTATTTACTATTTTTTCCCCTCTTTTTATGTAAACAGATAGCAAAAAAGTAGAATATAGCAGTAAAATTTTCATGAAGCCTTTTTAAAAACTGTGCATTTAATTTCAACTTCATTCAACTCCGCTAACAATTTATTTTTTGTGGTAGAAATAATCGTATTCATTTGAGAAAACTCAAGCTGTATTTTAGACAATTTATTCTTAAGTATGATCATGATTATTCTACAAGGCAAAGAGGATGTTTTATTTTGCTTAGACATTGATATTACTGATGGTACAAAATAATTATAATAAATTATGATTTAACAATTAAATTAAGGTAATATATTATAAGACACCGTAATTCATGATTGTTCTAAAAATAAATAAGAATTTCATAGTTAAAGATGATTCATTAAAGTTTCTTGATACTTATGAAAGTTCAAAATCTAGCAACACTTCATGCATTAGTTCTTAGTGTTCAGCGAACTTAATTCTATCTAATTTTTATCATACCTTGATGGTTTTTCTCTTAATAACACTCTTCTTTTACAATTCCCAATAAGAAAATCGTGATATTTTAAAAATTTTAAAATTTTAATATATTTTTAAGCTATAGTGATCACTTACAATCCTTTCATATCACAAAGGAAACCTATTCCAGCTTTGTATCATCGATTTCCCCTGATGAAACAGCTCTTTGGAAGTATCAGCAATTAGCAGATGTGGAGGATTTTTACATCTCTCCCCCGCTCGGAAAAATAGAAAAAGAACTACAATATCTTCCTGAAAGGGTTCTAGAACGAAAAGGGAGGGGACCAATATGACAAGGGTGACCACGTTACGTCAGCATCTTTTCCACCAACCGTCATTCTTTCTTTTCGCAGCTGGCGTGTGGTGGCTGGTGTCCAACAGATGGACGCATATGAGAAATTTCCCGCTCCAAAGAACCCTTCCGACCCCTGCTATGAAAGGAATTTCACCTTTGCAATATGTCCGTGAAATACATGATATGGAAAGTACAATTTCTTATAGGTTCACCTCTCTTACGTTGTTTGCGAGAAAAATGCGAAAACTATTGATGGAAAAGTAATCTAGTTACTGTTTTAAATTAGAATATGTTCTTTTAAAAACTAAAATGATAAAATGTGTAAGTATTTGCTATAATGTTACACTGAAGTATAAAATGTTTTGCTATAAAAGTAAAATTCATCTGAAAACTGCAGATCAGGGAAATCAAAATTGTATCAAAAATTAACATTCTGCCATATTCTACCGACTGAAATATTGCGTTAATTTATAATGAACAATCAAAAATAGAAGCAAATTAAGCAGAATTTCAAAATTTTCTTGTGAGTCTGTCATCTTTATTATGCGTGTGACTCCCGCCCGACCCGGGCTTCATCTTGTGCCATCACTAGATTCAATTATTAAACACAACGCCACAATAATCAAAGAGACACTAAAACAATCTTTACGTAATTTATTAACATATATTTACTATGACAACAACTCACTATGCTCTCCCGGGTAATATTTCTATTAACTTCAATTCAACCCACCAATAGTAATCTAACAGACTCTTACCACTAATCCTTCCTCGACTGCAACTCAGACTATGGATCAACTGTTGAGAACAATAGTAAAGAAACGTCTTGCAGCAATCTTTAATCTAACCCTTTAATTTAACTTCCCTTTCTATTTCTCCTTCTGCTTATCTATAGCTTCACTTCTCTTACAGCCTCTCTCTCGCTACTTTCAGTCGGAGTTTATGTATTTCCTATCTCACCCGCTTCATTTCATTTCTACCTGCTTTACATAATCAAGTTTCATTTTTGGTTGGGCAAAGGTTGTTTAGCAAAAGCAATCAATCTCAATTAAAAGTCCCCAAGGCTGGTGAAGAGAAACCGTGAATAGCCCAATGTCACATGTGGTCCTCAAGATAACGGATTTTTCTAATATTATTAAGTATGCTTCTGTTGTGTAGCTTGGTTAAAGAAGATAGTGTTCCATATAGTTTGTATATTTCTTGGATTTTGCATTCCATTACTCACAAAAACGCTACATATTCCAAGTCAACTCTTTGCATCTTATAGAAAAACTGTTTGTTTATTTCCCATACTATATTATATATTATTTTCATTTTCTAGAATAATTTGCTATAAGAAAAGGATTGGGTTTTCTTAACGAATTTTGAAATTGTTGCTCGATGAATTCTGTGATAAATAACTTGAGGTAACGAAAAAAGATACCATAATGTAGAGACCTATTGCTTAGATTTTTTTATAAAATTTGGGAAATATTTGTACCTCCTATATATTACGTAAGAAGAATTATTGTGTTAAAGTAATTATATGATGTACATTTTATGTCCCACTTTCAAAACAATGTTATTGGAAGATCATTTTACACTTTTTAAAATATAAGATTTAATGCAATCTGATTCAGTTTCTTTTCTCAGTCATTTCATTCTTCTCTAAATATGGAGAATAATGATTGCACAGATACCATACAGAAAAAGGCAGCAATGTCCTGCAGGGTCAAAGATCATTAATTTCACTGTGTTTTTATAAGGATATTGTTTCAAAAATAAATTAAATTTTTTGCGTAACAGGGGAAAAGCCATTTTGTAACTGAGTTAAGTTAAATTAATCATAGCGCTAAATTGCAAAGAAACATTACATTTAATTTTAAAAAAAGCCTGTTGTGTGTATCCTTATTAATAGTTCGACCTTGGTAACCTATTGATCACGGTCGCGGGGTCGAGGCCGGTGTTTTTCGTCGAGTCCTGGTTTCAAGCCTTCATGCCATTAAAGATCCACAATGTCGTTGGGGTTGATGCGCGTCAATTCTGTTGAGGCTATATGTCCTCCCATGGGCGTGGTGTGAAAGTTAGGAGAGGGAGGTGCCAGCCCAGGTTTCGTCCTCGTCACCTGACCGAGACTCAAAATTACGAGATGCGTCACCCACAGCCCTCGTCTTGCTTCCAGTACGACTTTAACAAAACGAACTTTAACCTCCTTATTAATAGGAGAACTAATTTTAAAAATAACTAATATTTTACAATGGCTTCTAAAAAGCTCTTACAAAAGTATATTTCAAATGTTTATTAAATAAATATTCTTAAAAAGTATCATTGGTAATTAATTTTCAAAATTCTAGCTTTATGAAGACTAAAAAATAGCTTTACTCACACAGAAAAATATACGTAGCTTTTCTAATATTTCCCATGTCTTTTTTCGACTTATATTACATCTTATCTTTTGTTAACGTCTTACCAATATTTTGTTTCATGTTTATAGTTTCGCGTATACGTGAAAATAACTTATTTTCTCAATGAATAATTTTATTCGAATATCTTGCAATGCTTTCTTTATCATGTAATAAAATATCAATGATCAGTATTTTTCGATTAATATCAATACAATCCTGAAATTTCATTAAAAAAACTAACACTCGTTGATTAAGAAAAACCCAACTGCTGCTAAAACAAACACCTCAAAATTTTTACTCCAAATTGCTTCAAATGGACATAAATATCCGAACACCTTACTGAAACAGTTTTTGTTTTCGTGTTCCGCTGAAGAAAAACAAACCGAACACGTTATATACGAAAAGAAAAGACATAAAATCTAATATCGTTACTTTACATATTTCCAGAGAGTCAGATGCCGCAAATGCCAAAAAGCTTACCCGTGTATAACCGGAACTTTGATTTAGAATAACTTCCAAGGAAATCCTGTTTGGCACCTTTTTTCATGTAAAAATTCCCCGTAAACATCTCAAATTCCATTTTGGCACTAAAGTCGGCGTTTTGTATACGACTTAAAAGCACCTCCCGTAAATATAAACAACCCTCCAAACACGCTGAGACTGTTATTGGATATATATATAACGGGCAGTCATGAGCACACGTGGTATTTTTCTCCCTCCCCTTTGAAAATGGCTTCCCTGCGTCGAGTTGCTATCGGCATTATTTCCCATTAACTTAAGGAGAGGCCAAATAAAAGAAATTTTCAATCTCTGGGTAAAAACGGCGCCTTTTACACTTTATCTCGTGTCCATGAGTGTTCTAACATTAAGATTGGGGAGTAAGTGCTGCTAGTTAAAGTGGTGTTGTTCATGCAATCAAGATATTTGAAACAGTGACATTTCATAACTGCTGTTGTGCAGTGAAAATCACGCACATAAAATTTTAAAATACTTTTGTGGGAGTAAAAACTGGTGGGAGTGCTCAGAAATGGTAAAAGAATTATTTCATTCAGTTTCACATAGTTGGTAAGACATAAAGACCTCAATCTTAACACTTGAATAATTTGGTTGTTTTTGGTATCAATTTTCAAATATAAACATTGTATAAAAGTAATACATCAAAAATAGGAAAAGTTTGCTATAATTGAGTCTCTCAAAGAGAAACGTAGAAAATAAATTTAAATTTTTAATTACAAAGAAAACTTTTAATCCTTACAGCTTCACCACGAATAAAAACTTTTTAAAAAAATTGTTTTTCAAAAATTGTCATAAGCATTTGTTAACAATGCTTTTGTCATCTCAAATCTTAGCAAAGTATTTAAACATTTTTTTAAACAGGAGGAGCAGATATTTGTTATAAAAATACAGTATTAATTTTTGATTGAATATAAGCTATTGTAGACCACAAACAGAATCTTTAAGGGTAAAGTAATATTATAAATAAGACAATAAGCAATACTTTCATATCCGAAAGGTTAGTGTTTTATAAGGTTTTGAAAGTAAAGACCTATGAAAAATGGATTTTGCAATCATGTACAATTTTAAAAAAAATATTTTATTCATTTTGTTATGTTTCATGATTGAAATTTTTGAACTGTTTTAAATAAATATTTTAAAGTAGTTTTCGAAATTAAATAATTTAAAAAATTTACTCGACAAACTTAAATGAGAATATAAAAGTAAAATATAATTAATATCTAGTACTTTAACAGTGTAAATAAAATTTGCAATACATTTGATTTTTAATTTTAAATTAATTTTTTTCTTTTTTGAATTTTTCCAACCTCAAAAGTATCTGAAAGCTTTAAATTGCTTTGTTAAATCTATATTCATAAAATATGTCATCTTCTTGGTAGGTTATAAAACAATTTCATTTTCTTTTGCTTCTCTTATAAAATCTGTATCTATCTTTATTCAATTCAAACATGTATTCTGTTTTCTTTAAGTAGTTTCTTCATAAAACATACAATTTATAATTTTTTTTTGTCTTGGAAAATAAAATCTTAATAATTTCTTCAGCGAGAGAAACTTTTCAAACTATAAGATATTTTCATTAAATTTTGTTAAAAAAATATTCTTGAATCAAAATGGCAAGGGAAAAGAATTTGGCAAAATTGAGATGGACAAAATTTAAAAAAAAATGCTGTGAACTGAATCTTGAATTACTTTGCTAAATAATAATTTTTAAAACTGTTTTTGAATAAGTACAAATCTCTTTCTAATGAAAACCTTAATATAAAAGATTCATATAAAATTTTGACTATCTTCCAATTAATAATAAGCAATGAAACAATGTTGTTCTATCAATTCACAAAACTGAGAAGTGATACAATCTTTTTTTAACAGATTTCTTTTTCTAGATTTGAAAATTCTGAATTTCTGTATTTGCGTTTATATTGATACATATTTACAAAAATGTTCTCAGGAGTATTCTTGATTGCTTCTCTGAAAATGACCTTTGACGAAAGCGTTTTAATTCTTAATTTAATAGAATTTTTAATGAGCCTGATACCATTAAATACATTAAAGTGAAGCGAATAAACTGAACTTCTCATAATGTTAGAATGGATGGGGAAAAAATATGTTAAAAGAAGATTTTTGTTGCGAAGTCCTTTACAAGTCGAAATTGAAGAAGATTAAAACCTACGGTAGCTTGATTTTGTTGAATCGGATTTTCGGGTGAGTAGAGAGAAGCAGGACTAGGGGAAAAAAGCAAGCAATCCTGGAAAATTTTTTGAAAGAATGCCCCGGGCCACTCTGGCCTGTTGAGGCAAATATGATGATGATGATGATTTCCAAACCTAATGTTGCCATTAAAAGAAAATAGTAAGACACTTATCACGAATCCCCCTTCGACGCAAGACTTCTGGCATTAAATCTTATTTTGTCAGAATCGAGTTCGTTAAAATTTCGTTCCAAATTTTCGATAACGATCCGTAAGCATAATAGTTTGAAATTATTCGATTACCATTTGTCATTTATTGCTTAAAATCAAGTTCTATCTTACGAATTTTCCTGGACTTTGGACGCTGCTGTGTGTTTTATGCCACTTGTCCTTCGAGCGGAACGCGTAAGAAGGAAGAGACGACAATTCGAAGGTGCGAGGCGGGGGCGTTCGGGAACACGGTGAGACGTCAGAATGGCCATTGCGGCTAATGGCGTCGGCAAGCCCAGATCTAATATCGCTTTGATTTAAGGAGCAGGAAGGGCCATAAAAAGTAACGGTTCCTCGTCGACGGATACATCGGGACGTTGTGTCGGACAAGTGGCGAAGCAGTGTTACCGCAGCACATTTTTGCAGCAGGGGCCAAGCATGCAAAACAAACACGCCAGATAGAGGTTGGGATGATTAGAGGAAATGAAACCAAGAAATGCGAATAATTAAAGAATCTAAAGCATTTAAATTGAAAGAAAAAAAATGAGAAGTCTGCACTAAAGTCATGAAATTTTGATACAGGAAATAAATAAAATATTTAAAAGAAAACAAGAAATGAAAAATGTCATATCATATTGCTTTTAACGTTACTCTATAAAAAGATTCATAGCTCAGTGTTAAGAGAATTGAATGCTGTTCAAAGAATGTATGTGGAAATAGTTTTTAAAATGTCCTAGTTCATACCATTTTCATGTGTTTTGAAGACGAAGACTAGTTAAATCTGATGCTAAATTTAGCGTAAGAACGAACTCATATTTAAAAGATCGTTACCAAAATTATAAATATTACAATCATCCTTATAGGTCTCAACTCAACTTTTAATATGAGAAACAGGCATATATATATATGTGTGTGTGTGTGTGTGTGTGTGTGTGTGTGTGTGTGTGTGATGATCCCACGTGATAGCTTTTTTTTAAAAATTTCTTTCTCTTTTTAAACATTATATTTCTTTACTCCCAACTAAATTTTCCAGAACGACGATTTTACTAAATTTACCAAACACCTTTCATTTGCTTTATAGCTGCAGCTATCACCTTAGCTTTGTGAGGTCACTCATAGTGCATTTGTATCATAAGCCCCATTTATTTTCAAATTCATCAGAGTTCGCGGGGTTCTCCATTTCGGTATATAAAAGCCAATGTTAGCCTCTAATTTAATGAATACACCAAGAGTCTAAAACTGATTATTATTAGACTACAACACGATTGCATCATCTTAGTTTCGTAAAGAAATGGTAATTATTTTACACACACACACATATATATATACACACACACATATATATATATATATATATATATATAAGCGATAGCTTTGAAAAATCTACTTATCAAATTACTAGAAGATACATTTCTATTCAAGGCACTTTTCAAATTGCCGTGCAAAATTTGATTTTGCTGCCCAAATTTTATCATGAATCATGTGATCTGGATTTCTTATTTTGAAAAAAAATATCATTTAGATTATATCAAAGGTCTGATTCAAAATTGTTAGTTTATATACTATATGTATTTTAGTTTCATACGACACAGAAAATAAGTACTCAACACAAATTTAGAGCAGTCTAATTCCAATCTATTTGTCATTTAAGATTCGATGCGATAAGATGATGTACTAGTGATAAGATTTATGCTATGCCACCTGAATCGCTTATAATTAATATTTGCACGAGAGAGCGATACTGAAACAGCCTTATGAATTCATTATATATATTTTTAAAAATAGTTCATTAATAATTTTTTTTCTTATAAGTGAGAGATGTAAGCAAATACGTTTTGATTTCATGTTTACTTATCATAGTATTAATATTGACTTGCCAGTAAGACAAATATATCATTAATAATAGTTAATATAAAAATATTTTAGTGATTCAAATATATGCGTGTTTTCAAAAGCGAAATATTAAAATTTATAATTTTTCATCCTAAATTTTAGTTATTAAAACACTATTAAAATAAGATTCGAAATCTAAATGTATTAGCATTTTGTGTTAAAATTCTTAAATTTCAAGATAAGTTTTTTTTTTTTTTTTATTTTTAAATGAATTGATAAGAAATATATTTTGTTGCCAAAAAATTTCTGACCCTTGTGTTTTTAATTTAGAATTTTATAACTGATTACTTAACATAATAGCAAAATTCTTCACTTATCATCATTTAAGAAACTAAAAACCAAAATATAAAAGAATAAGAAATTTGATTATTCTCAAATTATTAGCAGATATAATTCCTTTTTGGTGGAAGATACTTTGAAAAGGGCTAAATTCGCTATAAAATAATTTAGGATGAAGGTAAACAGAAAAACAGAAAAAAGGGTTCCATTAAAGTTTTACAAGCATAATGTAATTGATAATATTTAAATGTATTTTGTAACTGAAGATACCTTTTGTTCCCATCGAATGTTTGTCTCCGATTTCCAGAAAAATAGCTTGACGGTATTAATTTTTTTCATTGTATGCTCTTATACTTATAAAGAAAACTTTCAAAGATGCTGAAAAATGTTAATAAATACTAAGAATACTGAATAATAACAGTATGACCCGAAACGTAGATACGATTCATATTTTAAGTTAACTGTCATAAATTTCATTTGTATATACATCTTGAAAAAAAGGAGGAGGTTATAACGCTTTGCAAAAAATATCTTTAAATGATGTTTGATATGAGAAAAAAATTGAATTTTATAAAAGCCTTCACTAGAAATCTCAGTAACGAAAAAAGTGTTAAGTTACTTGTATTATACAAGTCTAACTAACAATTTACTTTTTCTTACATTAAAATTAATTACTTTATCTGCGAGCAACACATCAGCAACACTCCATGCTGTTTAAAAAATGTTTCAAACAATTTTTTTTAAAAAAAAAAGTATGAATTTGAATTAAAAATTTTGAATATTTCAATGTGAATATGATAACGGTGGAACTAATTTTTACAAATCATTATTGATGTTCAAACCAGAGGAAATTTTGAGAAAGAAACGTGAATTATTTAAAACACCAATTAAAATATTTCTGAAAGATATTGGCATTTTTATCCTAAAAGCAAATCACAATTAGGAATAAAACCAAGGCAAAAAAAAAAAAAAAAAACATGCAACCAACATATGAAATCGTTTTTTTTTTTTCTTTTTTTCCCCCCTTTCTAAATTTTAGCTTATATTGATTAATTTACTTCGATAAAATATTTATCACTTTTTGCTTGATTTATTTGCCACTTACTTATTTATATTTACAGCTTTTTCACAATGACATATCCATTATCACAAATCACTTTCAGTGATAAACGAGCTATATCTTTCATCACAACAAATTTCATCTATTAAGATACTACTACCAACATTACGAGGATCTTTGATATAAGTATTTTCTTTTCATATTGTACAATATATTGTCGTCCACTTTTGTATAAATACAGCGATTCTTTATGTAAAACACTTCCTCCGTAAATGATTCGTATCTCGTTATTTTATGATGTAGAAATTAAAAAAAAAAGCTTTAATTGCAACATTACTGTAGCTATGTTTTCTCAAGAAGAAAATACATTTTTTGATTTTTATTCAATACATTTTTATTTATTGATACAATTTTATCCATCTCAGGGATGCATAGCTTCTTTAATTCATCAATATACTGCTGACATCTTTGATATAACTATCCAATTTGCTTTAGAAAAATACTTCATGCAATAAACTTTCTGTCATGATTTTAAGTTTCATAAATTAAAAAGTAATGAGTTAGCAAAAAATACATTCATTTTTATTCATAAATTTATGCTTATTTTCCTCATAGGTACACACATTTGCGAAAACAAAAGAAAACAGATTGATTGTGACTTCGGAGAGTTGCCAAACAATTTTTAAGAAGTCATCCATCGTACACAATAAAAAGCAAATTAAGAATTTTATTTCAGGAATTATAAAGGACTCAATTAAAATACTTGATATTTTACTCAATTTTTTTCTAATAACCCAAAATATGACTGATTTCAAAATTTCTTAATTTAATGGTATATCTTATATTAATGATTCAAAAATTTTGTTTGTTAATATATATTGACTCAAAGAGGCTTAATATATATATATATATATATATATATATATATATGTGTGTGTGTGTGTGTGTGTGTGCATAGAAATAAGGAGTTTTAAAAATTATTTATCATGATGATTGTAAAGATAAAACAAAGCATAATTTGATTCATTATCATTGATTCAATCGGCAAAAAAAATGATTAAAACATTCCTGATGCATAGACAAACCCTTTGACAATTTTTGCCTCGAATTTGGGGAAAGAAGGTCATTTGTTACTTCTTTGAAATCACACACTATATATATATATATAAATCCATTCATATAACGCATTTATATATGTTAATATGTATATCTGTTGAACATAAATAATTACATACATATATTAAATTTAATATTAGATAAACTTAATTTTTAAGTAAGCTTATAAATTGCACTATAAAACACTACATAAATAAAATTAGAATAACTTAAAGAAGGCAAAATGAAATAAAATTGTCCTTAATGAAAAATCACATGTAAATTTTAATACATGTATAGTAACATGTTACAATAAAGTAACCACTAGTAATTGCTCATTAATTTTTTTGCATTACTTTTCCACAAAATCATAAGTGGTAATATGTACCAAATTGAAAGAAGTTTTTCATTCTGAACTGTCTTAAAAAAATAAGTATTGTTTTCTTAAAATTTTAGTTCGATTTAAAATAATATACTTATGATATGTTTAGACATTAAATATCCTCTTTTTAAATGTAATCTCGAAACTAAAAAATGTAATTTCCATCTAAACAAGTAATTTTTTTTTTCTTTTTCAAGTATATTTGCCTACTTATAAATTTATATACAATTTTTAATATTGAATTCTTCATGGATAGATATTTGAAAGTGAAAGTCTTAATTCGTGCTTCTCTGTCACATCAGATAGTTTTCTCGTTCGTTATTTTCTTTATTGCTTATTAAAAGTTACAGTGAAAGTTACTATGAAATCTAAAACTTCTTCATATTTGCCTTCTTAGAAGGGAACTTTTATTATGAGAAGTAATACATCCCAGAACTTGAGTGTGCGGACTTCCGCGTAAACCAAAATCGAGCTTAATATGTTTCTTCCTTGCTTCTCGAATTACGCATCTTTCTCTTATCAAAAGCTACACGACCGTTGGGTGTCTCTCTGTTTCATTTTGTGCGAAATCCCCCATCCGCTGATGAGAAGTTAGAGGGCCCTTCCATATTTAGGATTTATACGCGGGGCTGCGGTGGAGGCTAAAAAGGAGCGAATTGCGCTGGGGGACCGGGTAATCAGAATGGATTGTCCATTCTGAACGTCTTTTTATCGCTCTATCTCTCCCAGAATGAGAGGAGGGGAGTCCGTTTTACAAGTGACGAACTGCCGGGGTTTATGTAAGTGGGACATAACAGTGTATTTTATCCTTTATTACTTATGCTACCAAGGATAAACAATTTCTTACGTGATCTATATACGTGGAGCAGATTTTTCTTTCTCTTCGGACCTCTCCCTCACCACTTTCGGCTGCGACCGGTTTAATCCAGCTTTTATGGCCTCGTAAAAAGATTTCACTGGACGATGGTTTGTGCCATCCATGAAGAGGAAGAACAATTTTTTCCCAAGATAAATATTAAGTGGAGATATATGTTGGGATGTCGATTTTGATGAGGTATAGAGAGGACGTAAGCCTGAATTTGGGTTGTTGTTTGTGGTCGTCTTAATACGACAATAAATGGCCATAAATGTAGTATAAATTACTAATTGTCTAGTAAACGAGTACTGTAATTTTTTAGTTTCTTCACTAGTAAAATCTAAAATCTTTTTATGGTATTTTACTTGAAATTTTTGATCTTCTCTATTTCGAAACTAGTGAACATATTTTAAATATCCCTGATGGTCTTACTTTTGAAAACTTCCTGCTTCTTCTTTGGAACTCTTGTAAAAGCTCTCTCTCTATTAATTTATATATAATTATTTATTTTTCATCCTGTAGATTATCTGAACTTTTGATCCCTAAGGATTTTATATTAGTATAATTTTCTTCAGCAAAGCTATTAGTTGTATTTTTATCTTTTATAATTATAATTAAAATTATTCGGAAGGTATATTATTAATTTTTATTTATTTTATCAGGGCTTTCTTTTCAGTCTACATAAAAAAAACAGTTTTTGGAATATTTGAGATAGTGAGCATATACTTTAGAGCTAGGCATGTAATTTTTATTCGTGGATTTTTTTTTAAAATTATGCATCGTAACCAGACTTTATTATAAGTATAAAATTGTATTATCTACAGCTATATGGCTAAAAAAGAAAACTCTTTCATTAAAATTAATATCCAACAAAATAGTTATACATTTTTCCATTAGGTTGACATTATACTGAATTTTATATATGCATTTACAACAAAGTATTTTACTCTGAGTACAATATCAAATAATATAATATTCTAATTTTTTTTTTCTTGTTCCGTAATTTTAAAACTTTTGAAAAACAGTGCAAACAAAAAATTAAGAATTAAACTAAAAAAATAAGAACAATCAATAGAAACCGAAATTATACAAAATGAATATTTCTTAAATGAAGTTATGATTAAATTTTTAAGAATATAATAAGGATCAAATTATTAAAAATAAAATGATCTTAATCAACAATTATACTTTTATTGTAGTATGGACTCGTAGATACTTTTTAATGCAATGAAATTAAATACAAGAATTTTTGTCACTTGCTGTAATTCTATAAGAAACTTTTTTAATGTTTGCATAATACAACCTATACATAAACCTTTTGATTTCCCGTCTTTTTTGACTCAGTTTCTATAAATAAATATTCAAAGATAAGACGAATTTCGGGAATTGAAACTGTAAAAATAATATCGCTTGTCTTACTTTATTGAATGTTTTGATCTAAAATTAACAATTAAAATTATTTTTTTACCAACTTCTAAAACAAAAAAAGCATTGTACGCTTATTATTAACTTCAATGGATTTAATCTAATAAAATCAGTTACGAAAAGAAAGGAAGAAAAACGGGAATTTTGAAGAAAAATACAAATATAAGATTGTGTATTTTTCTTTTTTATACTCTAAAATTAGTGTAACTTCCAATAAATGATCTATATTATTATTATTAATGAACAGCAATGAAACATTTTGAGGCCTTTTAATGCGTTTAGGAAAATCTTAATCTATTAAAATCTGAGGACATAATAGTTGAAAGAAGTTTAAATTGATCATACAAATGGTAAAATGTTCATAAATAAATTTATACGAGTTATTATGGGCTTAAAAAAACCTTCTTAATACAGTTAGTTTAATAAAGATAAATGCTGCAGAAATAATATGAAACAGACGAGGAAAAAACTTGAAATAAAAATATATATAAAAAACGCAGAGGGATTCTGTTGGTTCAAAAATAGATTTTTCTTCTTGGTGCAAGGGTATTACTTGTTGAATAATAATTTAAAAAATCACAGAGAATTTTGTCGTGGTTTTCTTAAAAATATATATATATATGGATGAAGATTAAACTGAAGGAACTAATTCATAAATTAACTAACAAGCACAATTTCAAGACAAATTCCTCAGGTAAAATTTAATCACTATCCCAGCTCCAAAGTAGCATCGAATAACACAATGTCGGAATATTTTTCATTCCAAGTATCTTTTAAAGAATTTCAATAGTTTACTATGATTATTGAATCAGAGTTCCAGTCAACGTTATACTGCCTTCTATCCCAACTTCCAGACAACTCCCACTTTCATTTACCACACTCTGTAAATTATAAGCCATACTTTAACACTAAGTTTACTTAGCCTTTAATATACACTTTAAAAATCATATGTCTTAAATACAAAGTTTACTTAATATTTAAAACTTACATGAATTTTAAAGTCTTTTAAATATAACAATCATACTTCTAATAAATTTCGTTTTTTGTCATTAAATATCATTAAAATATACTCATGTTGAATCCTTTTCATTATCTAACCTAAAATAGTATCTAAAATGTAATTTATATATTTCATTTTAATCATTGCTATAATTGGAATAAAACTATTCAGTTTATTTCAGATTCCGACATAAAACTTTATCTCACACTCATGTTATATGCAATCAACACCAGGGACTTTCTATCTCCCTTTTTAAAATCATATCTAACTATTATTGCTTCCACTAAACTGTACATACGCCGACGCTATTTTCGAGTTTTCCTCAATCTTTTCCTTTAAAAAAGAGACATCGAATTCAAATTCTCAAGGAAATCGCTTAGAACTCGATAGCCTTTACCTTCCCCCTCCTTGTTGTGTACACTTCTGCATATATATCATCCCACTCCAATGACGTCATATTTCCTAGTCTATTCTCCTCGATTTATGCACCTATGCGATCGAAGCCAGTCAGTAGGTGTCGAAAAGAACTCCTCGTAAAATATTCCAACGAGAACGTATCAACGTCAGTGGGCTGCCCCTTGTCCCATAATCGGTCCCTCTTTCACACGCACACACTATCTCTTCCTGGAGGTTCTATTTCATCGTGACAATGGCCCGGAATGGATGTGCCCTCTTGGCCCTTTCCCCTATCATCGCCCAATGACGCGATCCATTAAATACACTCCGGCCACTTTACCTCCCTCCTTTGTTGCCCCCCCCCCTTCGAAAGGGAGCCCTCTCTCTCGGAAAATTGAATGCAAATCAGCCCAGGGGGGGAGATCGATCCGGCCGTCCATTATAACGGCGGATGATTGGGGATTCTATAACCCTCAAACTACTCTTCTCTTTTGCTGGCTGCTTCAGAGACGATAGTGTGTCGCTTCAGAGCTTTTTTTAGACCTTGCCTAACTTCGATCAGTAGTAAGTCAAGTAGACCTTATCCTTTTCTGTCGAAGTAGTCTTGGCAGAAAACAGCAGATGTAGATACAGCGATGATGGTTGTTTTCTAATTCTGAAAGTAAGTTTAATATATATAAGAAAAGCAATAAACATGTAATTTATGTAGGCGAGTAATAAGTTTAACTAAATTATTTTTACCAATCAACCTTGTAGAGATGAGTTCATAACCAACTCATAACACTGGATAATAACTAGGACCTGTGACTTTCTAGTTACTTTTCTCATTTCCTTGCTGCTTTAGAGACGATTCTCTATCATTTAGTGTTACATTGGATCCTAGATTTAGAGCTTTAGTAGATCTTCAGCAACGAATTGGATACATAAACTCCTTGAGGATATGCTTTCTTCTCCTTTATGAAAGTAAGATTAATACTTGAAAAAAAATATTTTGAAGAGTATTGTTTATATTAAACAATTATAGATTGGTAATACAAATCTACAAGAAAAAAGTATCGATTAGACCACTAATGATTAAAATTTAAACATTAAAATTGCTTCTCTTTCTCAATAATTTTTTTTAAAAAAGAACAGTGCAACATAAATTTTTAGGCCTTATTTTAAATCATTCTGTAGCTAGGCAGATTTTATTATCGAAGAAAAGCCATCTCACCAGTTGAAGATGAGGATTTGTCTCTCTAATTCTGAAAATAAAATTAGAATCTCAAATCAATGCAATATGTTCATAAACACAAACATTCATAGTTAAAGATAAGTGTGTGATTAAATTAACTGGGTAAATCAATGGAGTGAGAATACATAGATTTATTATGAAGTAAGTTGATTTGGAGAACTTATATTGCAAAGAAAACTCTTCTCACTTGCCATTTAAAAGACAACAGAATACTTTTTTAGAAATTTTTATAAGAAAATTTTTTATCTTGTCTTATTTTATTATTTTTTGTTTTTTGCCTTACTTATTTTTTTTTCTTTTGTTTCTATCAAAGCAATCTTAGTAGAGCTACTCTATTAGATGATATTTTTATATTTCCGGAGTTGCAAAGTAAAACTGGCAACTAAAAAATAAGCATTCCCGATGAATTTAATTCGAAATAGCTTTGAAAAATCAGTTAATTTAACGGTGCAAAACAACCCAGATAGTGAGGAGAGGGCAAATAGTTCCGGTAATCTGTTACAATGTTGAATGAAATGAAATTTACTATCCATTTAATTACTCATTCTCCGCATGGTCAATCCAAAGACAATACTGAGTAATAAAATATTTTACTTCATTCGGTAAGGTCAGACATACCCTCTCTTTTCTTGTCATGAAAGCACTTTTTGACAACATTTTATCTTCTCCATAGCGAATTAGGGTCTATACCTGAAAGAAAAATTACACACTTATTAGAAATATAATTTTAAAGTTGAAAGACCTTAAACTTAATGTTAAATTAACTGCAAATGTTAAAACATTACTTCGAATAAATTCTGAAATAAATTACTATTATGTTATGTTATAAAATTCTGAACAAAATACGAGTATTAAAAATAAATACTGCAGCATCATTTGAAAATTGCTATGTTATGCAATTAATCAGTGATCCGTGCACACGTAAAATCTCAGCGTATTTTTTTTACACAAAAAATAACAATTTTATTCTTTTAGTATTACTTTACGTCATTTACATTAATAACGGTATCTTTATATAAGCCTTTTTTTTTTTGTCTCGACGTCGTCGCCTTCCAGATGAAAATGACAGAATACATCGCCAGCCTTTTGATCAAAGTATGCTATCAGACAAGCCGAAGAGAAAAAGAAAGAAAGAAAATGCACTATTTTGTACTCATTTCTAAAATTACAGCAACCCTAGAACAGATCCAAGACAACGTTGTCACGGTTTGGTTTTACTGTTTCCAAAACATTTACAGAACCAATGACGAGTCCGTGTGAAAACAGCTGCTTTAGTCTTAAATCCAAATCTAAGCCCATCAACACATACACGATGACACATCTGATTTATGTGTGCAGTTCATCCGCAAAAACTTGCAGAATACCGAAAAAATTGGTGGGAGGAGAATTTATTCTGTGTACCTAAGGAATAAGCGTCAAAAAACGGATGCCAGAGCAATGATCTGGGCCTGTTCCATCCCCAGCAACGTCTGGAACCCCCCTGACAAACAAACCATCCCTCTTCTGGGGGCTATTCTCTCTGGGAGCGTGCTAAAAGAAGTGCGGATTAGAACATTTCTAACCAACCGGCCAACTGGGTGAATCTGCAGGAACATATTAACATTCTCGACTTCCCCCTTGGGGTATTATTTCCCCCCCCCTCTAGCTATCAATAGCACAGGGCACGTTTTTCCAACCAATCGGACCTTCACATTGGCCACCAATCCCGTAGACCGATATGTGTACCCCCCTCTTGCTGTACATCTGTATGCGTGTTTTGCGAGGCACCTAAGCTACACTCCCAGAGGAATTATACATTGCTTCCTGCTCATACAAAATGTTAGTGATGACGCTACTGGTGAATAAGAGTTAGGAGGGGGGATTCGGATGAAAAGAGAACGTTGCCTGAATTAACTTTCTTCCTGCGATCCACCCTTCTCTCATTCTTTAATCTGATCCCTCTCACCTCCCTTTCGCCTCTCTTCCCTCAATTCTTCTTTTTCAATACGTTATTTCGGTAAGAGTTTTGATTGGTGTTCTAGCAAATGTAAAGAAGGGAGAGCTGAAAGGTGTGGGGATATAAACATAATGTTTAACTCACCCGGATTTTTGAGAGAATTGATGTTTTCCTGTGTAGCCCTTTTTCAGATAAGGAAATTTATTGCTTTTGGAAAAAAAAAAAAATAGGAAAGGAAGAATTACAATATAAAAGAGGAAATGTCAATTTTAAAACAATGTTTTTAGTTAAAGGTAGAGGCAAAACATGCATAAAAATAAGCTCCGATGTTAAATTAAATGGTTAAGTAATTAGCACTGTAACAAAATGAGAAGGATAGAATTACATTTATCAACATCCCAGATAAAAAGGACAATACCATGAAAAATTAGTATAGTGGTTTGTTGCAATATAAATTAGTTGCATTATACAACAAAAATTTTGTAGAATATATTACTTTTAAAATTTCTAAACTATTTGAATTTTAAATGCCTCACAAGTCAAAAAAACCAATTTCAAATCAAACTCAAATTATCCCCGTATCACTATACCATTAATTCGAACATAAAATATTTAATATGTAAAAAAAGAATCTAGACTAAATTAAGACGTACATAATATTTAAATCGCATTGCAGTCTAATATTAAAAAAAAAAAGTTTTGCAATCCACAGTTTAATCAAATTATTATAGCTAAGCTCAGACATAATATATACTAAAATTATGAATGTATATGATAATTTTTAAATCTGCCTAAATAATGATAGCCTCAAACAAAATGACGAGTAGTTAACGTTTTATGTTAAAGAAAAATTACGTTGTCAAAAAAAAAAAAAAAAAAAACCTCCCGAAAGGAAGCATTCTTAATTTAAAGTAATTTAAGCGTTCCATTGGCAATTTTTTTTATCCAAACACAAGACGCGCAAATATAATTTCTTTAAAATATTCTATGGGATTCTACAAAATTTATTAATTAAAGCTCAACTAGGAAAAATTTGCATTAAAAAATTATGAATAACAAAATAATGTTTCACATGCCGATTCAGTAATGCATCATGATTTTAGCAACAATAATAATATTTACTATAATTTAAATATGTTAAAAATATTTTTAGAAAAATATATTTAAAATTGAATAAGCAAAATAAATTTTCAAAGTATTGATAAGGTTCATAAATTTAAATTGAAAAAAAAAAATCTATTTCTATATCAGTTTCACATTTCATATTTCAGTTGATGTTTTTAAGTAAAGGAAAAATATCGGAAGAAAAAACACAAAGGAATTAAAAAAAACTAATTATATATATATATATATATATATATATATTTGTCGCGAAGGAATTCAGAACTTCAAGAAACTTCAAGTTCCAGAGGGCACGTAGAGAGTAAAAGATACCTGGCGGATGACACCTAAGATAGTTTTGTAAATCGGACGGTATTGCGGAAAATCGAATTGTAGGTTTAGTACAACTGGTTAGAATTATCGTTGCATCGCTTCTAAAACTTAAGAAGTGTGTCTTTTATGCATAAAATTTGCATCAGGTAAATAGAAGAACAAAATGTAAATCGTCGTGAAAAACCAGTTGCACCTAGACCTACACAACAGAATTTACGGATCGATGCATCGAAAAGATTACAACAGTGGCCCCATAGCAATTATCATCGACACTAGGTGAAATTCGCAGGATGCTCCAAGATTTGAAAGGATGCTCCAACAGGAAAGAACAATTTCACTATGACTTTCTGCAAGTGGCTTGTACCAAGACGTTCTTTACCAACTGCCACTGATACCAAGAAATCGACATGAAAATTTCAATCATATCAAGACTGTGCCACTTGGACGTCTGAATTGCACAATGTGGTTGTTGCTGAATTGCACAATGTGATTAGTATGGGTTCTGCTTTTCTAGTGGTAGTCATTGTAAGAGAGTTGGGAATTTCTGAGGAAATAGAGCCAATCCAACTACTATTGTTAATTAGCATGCCACTCGTTAACGTGCCATAATGGTTTCGGGGTGCGTTCCGACTCGATAGCAGATCACATCTGATACATTGATGGCATGACGATACTTCGATGAGGTGCTCCTCCCACTTGTGCTACCCTATATTTGGCGGCTGCAAAACTGTATTTTCTTGTTGGACGACGAGCGACTGCACATGAAATTCGTCAATAGACAATCCTTACAATGTGTCCAGTATCATCTACAGCCTACAAAGTCTCCTGATCTCTCCCCGATCGATGGATATCTGGGATGCGAATAACCAACGTTTGCTTGATCTATCCGAGCCTCAATCGGAGGGCAAACTATGGAGGATGGCTGAGGGCATAAAAGCTTCCATCCTTCAGGACATTGTTTGAAAGCTGACAGAATCTATACTTCATTGGATTGCTACTTTCATCGCCACTAGAAGTGGTTCAAATTTCAACAAATCCTATAGTATTTTCATCTCTATATTAAAAGTATCTTCTTGTAAATAATTGCATATGTAATAATATTCTTATTTACATATGCATTGATTGATTGTCTACGTAAAAATATAATGATTTTTGTGATAATGAATCTTGGCCGCGTTTCATCGTTAAAAAATTTATCAGTCACTTCATATCATTAAATTTTTAATTAACGAAACGTGATGAAGACTCATGATCACAAAATCTATATGTTTTTAAATATTAAGTATTTTTAAATATATAACACATCGATCAATAACTCCCGAGACTAACCCAGAGATGGCGCTCGTAGTAAACCAGTAACCAGGTCTTTCTAGAGTACTAACCTTTGCTTGAAACGTGTCAAAATTTTAAGTCGATCGGACCAGGAAAAAGGTTTTTGAAGTGAAGTGAAAAAGGTTTTTTCCAAGTGGGTGCCGCGATTGCTTTTGATGGAACAAAAACAGCAACGAGTCGATGATTTAGAAAGCTGTTTATCGCTATTTACTCGCAACAAAAAAGATTTCTTGCGAAAAAAAAAAAAAAAAAAAAATTGGAAAAAAAAAAAGATTTGGAAAAAGTGTTGGAACGATTGTATCACCCGTGCTGTGATTAACAAAGGTGTTATGTTGATGAATAAAAAAAATTTTGTTTAAAAGAAAATGTTGTTTTCAATGTTAGACTCGGAGTTATTGATCGATGTAAGAGAGAGGAGAGTGATATATATATATATATATATATATATATATATATAAAGAAGAAAATTGAAGCTAGATTAGTAGTCTTTTTGGAAAAAAAATTAAGTAAATTTATTTTCGCACCATTAAAAATGAACTCAAAATTTAAACTTTTCTAATCAGAATCTTATGATAAAAAAAAATCATTTAATTAATTTAAAAACTGAAGAATATTATAAGGTTAAAATATATAATTCATTGGGTCTATTTTAAATTCAGAATCCTTTTCCAAAGAAATTAATTTTGTAAACAGTTTTACTGGACTAATTTTTGAATGAGATGTAATTTACATACTTAAAATTTTTTTTATCGAAGTAAAAAAACACTTGAATGATATTTCTAGGGATAAAAAGCTATATTCAAACCAGTTTAATTTCTTGTGACTATTTTCAATACCCTATTTGGAGTAAAAGTATCTTTATCCTGTTTTAAAAATATTAATGACTTATTCTGAAACTTTTTTACTTCATACGAGATTTGAAAGCAATTTTTTAACATTAATTTAAGCTAACGGAGAATATTTTTCCCTTGGAGTCCTAGAGAAAAATTAATTTTAATCCCAGTTTATCTTCTTATAAAACTCATATAACTGTTTTTCCCAACAGAGAGCTGTTACTACTATTTCCTGCAACAATGTTTACAGTTCACTTAGTACAGGAAGTCCAATAACGCATTTTCATTTTTCTTTGAAGTACAAATTAATTGTAACTGAAGAATAATTGTAACAGAGACTTTGAGAACTCTATTCAAAATTCAGAATAAATCAAGTTTTTTCGCTGTAACATTTATGCATCATTGATGTAACATATATCAAAATTTACATTAATTTAAATGAATAAAGAACTGTTCCATGCCTTAAAAGTAAATGACAAATCTGTTCACTTTTTGCAAAAGGTAAAATTCTTTCCATCCCACTTTTATTGAGCACGATGATGAACAAGAGCATTTTATATATCGAACTAAAAACTAATTTGCTATTTATTTAAATCTTTCATTTAAGTAATAGAGCATGAAGATAAAGAGGCAGTACTCAGAGTGTAAATTTCCTATTCTGGTTTATTTTTTACAACTGGAACAAGATTAAACATAAGCATGAATTTCTTTAGCTTTTACTTATATTTATTAATCTTGATTTCATTTAATCTTGGGAAACGAAAATTTTCGAAAATTTTTGGTTTATACACCAAAAATAGAATATTGTCTTAGAAATATTACTCTGAAACCAAAATCAAATGAAAGTTAATAAATATTTTAAAACATTTCTTAAAATTTTCTAAGAAAATAATAAATATCCAAAAGAAATGATTCGTTTATAATACTGACAGTAGTCCCTAAGTAGCTTATGCATGTCGTAAGAGACGATTAAAATGGGTACTCTGTGTTTGAGGGTATAGCCGGGCACTCTGCCCCTGGAGATTATATCAAGGGGGACCTCAGGGACTTGCCTTGTTTAGGTTGGTACGAGCAACGTGACTCCGAGTGAACTAGTGATCCTTCTCTACTTTAGGCCATCTTTCTTGTCAAATAATATTTTACTTTTTTTTCTATTTTCTAGATCACAGTTTTACACTTTACTCGCTCTAAATTCACTCACTTCCTTTGTTTTGGCGCAGCATGGCCTCATGTGGCTTTTTCTCCATTACAAATACTATCACTCAATCACTCATTTACATGTGTAGATCAGTTATATCTTGTTTGGCGCAGTATGGCCACATCTGACTCTTGCGCCATACAAATTCACCATCACCATCATTTATAATACTGATACATTTGTTCTAAATCTGTTGAAAAGTCTTACTTCTCAACAAAAGAAATTTTAAAAAGTGACTTAAACTAAAAGAAAACATTGGATTTAAGATGTTTTCAAAAAATAAGTATTTTCCTCTTGGGAATGTATTGAATGAAATATTCATTATAATTCAAACATATGAACAAAAATACTATTGAGTTATCAAAAAAAAAAATATCTTAGCAACGTTGAAAGTTTATGAGTTCGAAAAAGAAGTTACAAATAAGTTCATTTTGATCCCGAATGAATCCAAACATGTATTATTTATAACATTTGTGATTTTTTTTTCCTTCGCTTTCACCTGATAACTGTATATACGATATAACAGAATGATAATTTTTTGGAAGGAGTGTTTTTCTTTATTTATGATGTAAAATTAATTAACTTTGAAGACAAGAACAAAAACCACGCGGAACCGAAGCTCTAGTTTTCAATAAATAGGAATAAATTTGTATTATAACGAAATTAAAGCAAAAGTTGTCAACATCAATACCAGAGGGCGTTGCCAGCAGTCAAGCATACAAAATCTTTTAAATGCGGCTATATGATTATAATATAAGAGATTCTTTATGAGGAATGATATGTCAAGGGTTTTAAAATATTTTATTTAAAAAAAAAAAAGGAAAATTGTGATAAAAAAGAACATAATAATTATATGATTTTAGCATCAAAATGTTATTTTTATTCAAATTATAGTATTTCTCTTTCTCTAACCATAGAACTATATTCTTTATGACGATATGTTAACTACATAATTTCAACCAAAATCATAGCAATATAAAAAAAAATTCTTAAGAATTAACATATACTCTTTGTCTATTAATAATTTTATATGACTCTTAAAAGTAAGAAATGAAATGGTCATTTCATTGAAAATATTTGACAAAAATAACACCAGTATAAAAAATATTACCTATAAAAAATTTTGCTGATTTTTTATCTAAATCGATGCTTTAAGAAAAGTGAAAATTAATTATGCGTTTAACTGCAAATTTAATTCTTAATTCGCACTCACGCCTTATGCAGCATTGTTTCAATGGATCACTGTTTCACTGTACGTATTGAATCAAGCTCTATATTTGAACAGGGAGCTTCTTGGAATCTTTCAACAATATGAATTATTTTAACATTCATGCTGTTCGCTCCGCATAAAAACAAACACCAGCACATAAAAAGTTTATTTGGGGAGATGGTGACGATGGAGATTTTGGGTGGAGATGGTGACGCAGTGTATTCAATCAGTTCGTACCAGTGCTGTAGATCTGTTTCTTCATATTACATTTGTTTACTATTTCTTTTTTATTTTATTTTTCTTTTTTTGAGTTCGATAAAACAGTTGTTAAAATGCAACTTACAATAGTTGTTACAATACAAGCAAAAGCCCCCCAAAAATTAACAATGCATCAGAAAATCAGTTTTTAAATTATTTGTAACTATCACGTGGTTTTTATTCTGATTTTTGATGGATCTTTTACATGAATAAATTCAAATCAATTATACTTCGTCCTTCTCTCCAATTTTAGCCGCCCAAGGGGCTATTGCTTTAGTTTACCCAAAAATGTCATACCTGATCACTTTTTAAAAATTCATTTTGTTTTTGCGTACATTTTTTATGTCTGCTTTCACCAGTAACAAATTTAATTTTCAAAAATACGTCATAATAAATTTCTCCTGAATTTTTATTGGATTTAAATAAAATATATAAAATATATGTCTCATACCTGCTTTCACTACTAATGAACTCAATTTTCGAAAATATATCGTAATAAATTCCCCCAAACCTTTTTATTGGTTTGAACTGAAACAAATGTAAAAATTAATTATTTTATTTACTTATCTATTTATGTATTATCTGAAATCATATGTAAACTGGAATCAAGATATGACTGAAAATAAATAACATTATACAGAGAATTTTAAGACAGCTGTAAGGCAGCCATTTTTTTAGCCACCCAAATGGCTATTGTTTTAGGTGGATCACATTTAGCGTACCAGATCACTTTTCAATTTTTTTATAATTTGCTACAATTTTAATTACATTTAGCTTAAATACATTCAATTTAATAAATTATCGTTTCTTTTAATTTTAATTACATGTATCTGATGTAATATTCAATTTAATAATTTATAATTTGCTTTAGTTTCCATTACATTTATCTTAAATATATTCAATTTAATAATTTATCGTTTGCCTTAATTTTATTAATATTTATCTTAAATATATTCCATTTGAAAATTTATTGTTTGCTTTAATTTTAAGATCAGAAATGTTTACTATTGTCCATTTTTCAATCTTTCATCCTTTACTTTAATTCTCATATTTAATTGAGTAATTTAATAATAATTATAAAAACAAAAGTGGTATTTTGTGGCTAAATCAGTTCTTTGGAAAATTTGGTATAAAACTTTTTTAATTTTTAACTCTTTTTAAAGTTTTCTTTTCCCGTGTAGCGGGAGATTGTTGAGTCGTCTTGAGTGCCAGCAGCTGTTTCTTTCGAATCCTGGTCTAGTGGGTTCGAAGAAAATTTGACCGGTCCCTTTTTGTTGCGCCTTTACCAACCAGATTAAGAGAGACGTCTCACTCAAGCTAGTTAATCAGGCATTTTTTAAATTCCGGCGTAGTTGTTGAAGAGATATCCTGCATAGTATCCCTGATTTTGGTGGCAAGTATTTTCGAATCCATGATGGAGGAGAGTTGTTGTTGACCTTGGTGGGTCGGCGGCGTTTCGAGCCCTACATTAAAGAGTCCTAAGAAACGTTGAGTGGTCCCTTTTTTGCTGCACCTTTACCAACTAGACAAAAAGAGATGCCTCCCTCAGGCTAGTTAAAAAGGCCTTTTTTAACTTCTGGCATTGCTGTTAAAGAGAGTCGGTGCAAGTTATTGGAATGAGAATTATTTACAAATAAATAACCTTGTGTAATCAGATAAAAAAATTCACAAGATCCTGTAAATTACGACAACTTCAGAATTTTATTTCGAATTCGTAAGATTTAGATGTTTTTGGGATTTCTATATAGATCAAAGCTGACTGTTTAAAAAGAATTCATAACTTTCCCTCTTACGTTACATCATTTTTTTTCCCAAAAAATTGTGGATTAATATAATGTGGACATATTATTGATCATCATAGCTTATTGGTCTTCTAAATTAGAAACATTAAGAAATTTCTATTATTTTATAAATGTATGATACACATTGCTGGCTATGAAAATTGTTACATCAGGAGGGAAACACGACAGATTTGCATGAACGGTACAACATGGTGGAATACGTAAATCATTAACATTTCAACACATCAGAACCACGTAAAGTTATATTCGTGTTATCTACAGTCAATATGAGAGGGAAGATTGTATAGCTTGCTTCTCAGCCGGAAGTCACATCGATCTTTAATTGACTGTGTAAAGTTTGAGTCACGACTCGTGTAAGAGGGATAAACTACTATCTGAACATGTCGAAATTTGGTCGTAGCAGGATCGTGCCCAATCGAGATATTGGCTTTTCGATATTGTTCGCATTGATCGTGATCTCATGACTGTCATGCAAATATAGAATTGATTAGCCCAATGGGACCATACATAGCACCATGCAATATATTAGAGACCCTCGGCCAATAATGCCTCAAGACAACAGACATGTTGTTCGCACGCAATTTCGCCACATGACTACCCTGAGTCATGAACTTAATTCATAACGAATGTCCACAAGGATAGTGTGAGGACATTTGAAGCCCCATCTGCACAATCAGCTTGGGACTATTCTACTTCCCTTGACTCTAAACGAAAAACAGGTGAACCTACAGGTATTTCGGACTGCGATCATGGACACAGGAATCGTGTTACTTCTTTTTTCAGATGAATTCCAGTTTTGAGTACATAATCATGTTGGTTGAATTATTGCAAGAAGACATCGAGAAAAACGAACGTTTCTCTCTTGTTTCGTCATCATGATAAGAGTTTAACACCGAGGATGGTAGCTTGGGTTCCATTGGATACACATTCTTGTCATTTCTTGTTCGAATAACCTATACTTTGGCTACATTTCCGTCCGTGGCCTTATCCAATCTTCGGGGCTACCATGACACTACTTTTCAACAAGACAATACCAGATCACATGTAATCAAAGCTATGTTGATCTTTCTTATGACTGTGGTATTTGGCTGTTGACCTGGCTAGCACGTTCTCCCGATCTCTCGACAATTTAGAGTAAATAATCCATGGTTGTTGTTGGTCATGTGTTACCGAGAAAAAGGCATGCCACCCATAGCATTCCAACTGATGAGCTCTGGCATAGAGTTAAAGTTGCATTGAATGATGCATCCACACTTTTCACGCAAACTCAATTCGACTTCATACCCAGCCGCATTAGAACTTTTGTTTCTGCCATGGGCAGCAGCTCTGCGCACTGAAATTTGCATGCTAGGTACTCGAAAGCAACTGTAAATTCAGTCGTTAGTTCCTCCTATTTTACTGTATACGCATAATAAATAAGATTCTGCTATTGATCTTCCTTCCTGATATAGCAGTAATTATTTGATTATTTCAAAAAACTTATCTTCATGGAACTTGTAACAATACGTCGTTATAAACTCCAATGGAAGATACGTAAGAGCAGGAGAAAATAGTTAATTAACTGTAACTTTGAATACGTAAGGTCCCTCTCTGTCAAATTTCTCTTAATTCAATTGATCCTAATTTAAGTTCTAATAATAAGGTCTTAGCTTACCAAATCACTCATTTTGAAACAAATAATTCTAGATTATAACCGATTCACTTCCAACATAAACGATGAATTGCGATGATTCAGTCTTTTTTACAAATAACTATCAGCTAGTCGTCCACCTCTTTCTCCCTTCTGTTTTCATTTCAATTCTATTTCACTTATATAACATTATCTCTAATTAAATTTACTACATTCCTTATCTTCATCTAATTTTCCCAATCACGTTTCGTATGCGTAAGAAAGAAACTGTAATTTTATGCAATTAAGATTACCAAAAAGTTCTCGAGGGTAGTGTAGAGAAATTTGCGAATAGACCAATTATCATTGACTATTAATTTAGCATATATAATTAAGCATTTTAGACAGCATAAATAATATCCTAAACTACACAAAAATAAGTATTGTGAAACGTTATATATTAATGCAATGTACATACTAGGCAATATTTTGTTAATATACATAACCATCATCAGAAGAAATATATTAATGGAATGTAGGATTTGTAGCATTTATATTGAAAATAGGAAGAGCATCACAACACTCTTGACGATTTCCAAAAATTAAATTTCCTTTACATACCACTCCTAAAAAGCTATAAATTGCTTTTGCATACATTATCACTTTCTCGCAATATTTTCGAAAACCGAAAAGAAATCACACACAAAAATGATTTCCTCCACCAGCTTTGGCTTTCTACGCATGGGCTTGAAAATGTTTGTTTTCAAAGGAATAGGATAAGAAGCGTAAGAAAACGGCTTTCGATTCTTTTTCTCAAACTCCGAATGGAGTTTTCGAACACCTTTTCTATTTCACCGGCTTGGAATACAAAAAATAAAACCCAAGGCAAAAAAAAAAAAAAAAAAGGCTGTGCACCCTCTTTAGCATGCATAGCTTCGCGAGATGATAGCTTTCATCTCCAAGCACCCTGAATGGCAGCCTACCCAATGTTATACGATGCCTTTCGATCGAATATCGTTTTACAGTTATTTTCTTTGCCTGCACCCCTTTTATCACTTTGTATTTTTGACTCCTATGGTCTCGGGTTCGCCAGCGGAATCGGCATTTTGCAGGGAAGGTTTTCTTTCCCGTTAGAGGGTAAAGTTTCAGACCTTTTATGACGACTTTTTCCTCCAATTTATGATAAGCAGGGAGCAGCTTTGCATCTGCGAAAAATGACGTCAAAGTGTGTAGAAAATGTACAACTCTGATGATGGGGAGCTTAAGAAATAAAGTGAAGAAAATCTTTTGAAATATCTTCTCAAGAAGGGAATGTTTATATACGTTTTAGTAAAATGGATAGACTTTTTTTTAAAACATAAATGTCATTATAACAGATTATTCGTCTCAGTAATCGATTTTTAGTTTCCATCCATTTTCTCTCTAACTTACATTAGAACACATCACTAATTATTGATTACTTGAATATGCTTAAGGATATACCAATTTAATCTGTTTTATTCATTCATCTGTTCTAAGTACATTAATCTTAATACGGATTTGTTTCTATTCTTTATTTTTATAACAATTCCTTTTCCTATCTCTTATCCGCTGCGTAAAGGAACTGATGCACTTTAAACATGGTTGGGGCTCCGATGACGTGGAGTGGAAGCTTAGAGAGGGAGGTGTGAGGTCAGGTATCGTTCTCGTCACCTGACTGAGGATCAATATTAGGAGGTCCGTCACCGATAACCCTCTTGTTGCAACTAAATGCGAAGTTAATAAAATAATGAAATCGTTCTCCTATCTTTTTTACATCTTGAAAATTATAAATAATGATAGCAATTAATGAGAGAATGAATCTTCCGTTTCGGTTTTTAAAACTTGAATAGATCATTGATAAAGATAAGTAAAATTTATTTTTAAATTTTTACAATAATTTGAAGGTCTCTGTTTATAATTTCATAACAATTCTTGCACAGGTTTCGGATCTTTCATCGATCAAAACATAACGTTTTTTTTAAAAAAAAAAAAAGTACTTTTGTTATTAATAAACATTTTGCTATTAATGATGAAATTATATTTAACGTTCATTTCTTCTTTCTTGGTTCTATATTTTCAAATGTTTTCCTTAATTAATCTGCATCTCTTTCTCCTTCTTCTTTTTTTTTTCTTGTTAAAGCGAAAATCTTGTTTAAAATGTTTGGATAAAAATAGTTGTTATAATGGACGAATATGGTTATTAAAAAAGCCATAGTTACAATTCCAAGATAACTAAATAAGTATAATAATAAACTTACTAATTATTAAATGGAGCAAAATAATTAAATATAGTTTATTTAATTATGTTATTTTTGTGACTAATAATTAAATTACAAATACCTTCATAAAATGTAGGAAAAAATATAACCACTCTCCAGAAAAAATCAGAAAACTACGGTTGCCTACACAAATTCAATTATCTGATTTTCCATGAAAATCAAAAAATTTAATTCAATCAATCTTCTGATTTTCCATGAAAATCAGAAAATTGATTGAATTGAAATTTCCTTTTCCACAATTTTCTGATTTCAAACTTAAAAATTGATATATAAAATGGAATATTTTTTAAAAGGTGATCAATCCATAACTACAATTAATTTTGATTTAGTGAGAGAAACAAAATGCAAATAAAATAAGAAACAAAGTGTGTGTATCCTCTTTATATATATAAAAAAAGTTAATATTGCAAATTACTTTGATTTTTCTAATTACAGAATAATTAAGGCTAGCATTTAACTTTATATAAGGTGATATTCTTATCATATCTAAAAATCTTTTCTTTTTCTTCTGTATGTATAAAATGAAATCAAAAAAAAGTACAAAAAGATGAACAAGTATTTATATCTTATAAATATAAAAGAAAAAAAGAGGTATTTTTGTACACATACAAATCTACACAGTTGCTAAACTAAATCTGTCCATATAAAACTCATTTTAAAAATATCTTTAGAAGGAAATAATAGTGTATGATAATTTCCAAATGTCACTAATGGTCCCTAAATAAACGTACATATTGAAAAAGTAGAATATTTCTCACACCTATTTTGGGTTCAATTTGGTTTACTCGATATTTTTTAAACTTCATGATGTGCCACATGATTTGTACAAATAGCCGTACCCTAATAATTACTAAAATTCAGAGTTTAAAACAATATTCTCAGTGTTTCTTGCAAAAGGGATGGATATCTGTAGCAATGCATACACTTGTGTCAACACACTCGTTGATTAAATCCATCCCATTATTGTCCACTCAACGGCTCTCTTCTGCGTGTCCAGCCTCCGAAAGTCGATGAATCCTCAATGATTAAATTACATCGGAGAGTGTACCCCCACAGCACGACAGTGGACAACATTGACCGATAGGTGAGCCCCTTACCAGTTATTAGCACTCCCGGGTGTAACCGAGCGCGAACAGAACATAAACACCCAATCTGAAATGCCGCCACGTTCAAATGCTTATCAACTAATTCGAGAGCACGCATTTCATCAAGGTAACGGTTTGACCGCTCGGACTGTCCACTAGAGAGGTTACTAACTGCCCACTTGGCGGCCTTCCGACGTAATTAAATCCCCGACTCACGATCGCCCACTCTGTGGCTGACCATTCCAAGGGGCGAGGGACTATGTATTAAGTGCTCAAGAGCGACGCTAGGTACCGTAATAAATGAATAAATTTCGAAGAGGAAGAATTCTTTTTCTGGACTGATAATTATGTTATTATTATTATTTGTACATGATGAAAATGTATAGCTTTACTTAATCATATTACAGAATTCTAAATTTTTTCTAGGCTTTGAAAATTACGTTATCATTATTATTTGTAAATGATGTAAATTAAAAATCCTACCTAATCATATTATAGAGCTCGAAATTTGTAGCAAGTATCGAAGCAATCTAATAATAATATCATAGAACACGTAATAATTTAACTGTAATCAAAAGAATGTAATTAGCTTACCCTAATTACGTTGTTATCTACATCATCAATAAAAGATAACTTCGTAATGTTATTAATTATATATATGGTATCTAGAGCAAAATAAAACCATTTGCATATTAATGCGAGATAGTACAATTGCTTACATCTGCTTCACATCTCTTTGTTTCTTTTGATTTTTTATTTCTGCAGTTGTTTCCTTAGCACATATTTGCAATTTATTTTATCAAATTCCAATAATGAAATATTACTAAAAGCTAACTCTAACGTTTCTTTTTAATCTGTTAATATTACAAGTGATACTATTTCAATGAGAAGAGGGTATGGGATTTAGGTGCTTTCTAATCATTTATTTCTAATCTTTCTTATGCTTTCAAATAATTTATTATGCGTTCTAATCCTATAGGTTTCTAGAAATTATCATCTTCCAGATATTTTATTTCGTCTCATTGACAACAATTAAAAACAAATTCTGAAGGAGAAAGATAAAATTTATTGAAACACAATACTGGTGACAAAAAAAAATTATTTGCAAATATTTTTAAATCAATTGAATATCTCCCTACAGAGTCCACAAAGAGCAATTAAAGTAGTTTAAATATAGTGAAGCTACACAAGTACGACGCATTAACTACAGTTGCGCATATGAATCAACTATTTTAAATAACTTTAGTTAATTCTTTGAATTTCAGTGAAAAGAGTATTTCCTATTGAACCGTTCCTCCAAAACTCTAGAACCAAAACTCACTCTAAGAAGAAATATTTTAACCAAAAATCTGTAAGACACTTGGAAATTTTTAGAATTCAATTATTACAATATTTTAGTTAATTAATTTTAATTAATTATTAAACCCTTGTTCATATACTCTAGGTGAAATTTTACAAACCAAAACTACTCTTAATTCTTGAAAACTATCGAGATATAAATCATTATTTACTCAATCATTTCATAGCTAATATCATTTTAGAACTTTTTAATCTGTCAATTACTGATTGGTCTTTTAAATGTTTAAATGCTGCGTAATGAAACGGAAATAAAATTTATTCATCGATATATCTTTCATATCATATAGAAAACTTTTATGCTACATCGAAAAGCTTGCAAAAAATAGCTTAGAAAATTTCTATAGAAAGGGACATTACATGAGGTAGAAATGTTATAAGACTTAGCCACCCCTATATATATATATATAGTTAGGCCGCCTATAAATCTAGACTAATTATCTTAACAGTCTAAAGCCGGTTGCAAAATTCAACATATTATTTTCCACTTTATTGTCTTTCAAAAAAAAAAATATTTTTTCAAATTTTTATTTAATGCCTAAATTTCATTAAATTTTGCATAGTGACTAATCTGACTTTAATACATGTATTACATAAACAGGCATATTGCTAGTAACTATTTTTCAAAAAACTATAGATAATTTTAATATAATTCTCCATTAATTAAACTAGTTCTGAAATTATTAAGTATATTGAAAAGAAACAAAGTTATCCATTTTCTTGACTTTGAATATAGATTTTATTCAATAAATATAAGTGATCTAGTCTGGGTACTTTTAAATTTTGTTCAAGAATCATTATATTAATAAACTTGTTTCTTATCAATAATTTAATTATTTAATTAAATTAGTACTTAAAGAAAATTATACCTATTTTAATCATAGGAAATATTCTTAAAAAATTCAGGGTATGGAACAAGGCAGATTACTTAATAATAATTTATCTAATATTTGTTTACAAAATCACGAACAGAATTATGTAGATAAAATAATTTTATGTTATTATTGAGGTACATAGAAAACCTTAATATATCTTTCAAGATAGTTTTAAACATAAAGCTAAACATAAAACCTAATTTATTCGCTTATCCTTTTTATTTAAATATGATTCAAACTATTAACAATAAACTGGAAAATTAATTTTCAATTAGAAATTATTGATAAAAAATTTACACTAATTTTTATGATAAAATGGAAGCAATAAATCTTCAAATAAATAGCAAATTCCAAAATGAAATATACAGAATTATTTTTTTAATTATATCCTACGTAATAAAAGTTTAAGTTAAAAACAAATTATTCTAATTTTGCTAATTTTAATAAATGTTGCAATTGTTGTATTAAAGCTAATTTTCAGATTTGTTTCTAAAAACTCATTTAAAATACAAAAATTATAAAAGAGAATAAACAGTTTTGGGCAGTTCTTTTTTAAAAAAATCAAGAGTACTTTCTAATCTTTTTTTTTTTAAATTTACATCGGTAATGTATAAATATCTTTATTTTTTTGGATTTTGTGTGTGTGTGTGAGTATGTAGAGGAGAAGATATTGATTAAATATATTTTGTTTTGAAATTACTATTCGTTTAAAAAACAAGTTAGCTTTTAGTACACAGAAATTATTTAACATATATATTTTCTAATTCAACAAACAGTTCAAAAAATTACAATTATTAAAACTGATACAAATCATTATATTATTGCAACTATTTGAGTATTTATTAAAAACTTGTTTCTGAAATCTGAGATTCAATATATTGCAAAAAATTTTCTTCACAATTCATTTATCTATGATTTCTATGAGGAATGCTAATTTTCATTATTGATGCTACTTGTATATCAGTGGTATTAATAAAAATCACTTTACAAATGTGTAATTAATTGCTCAAATGTATGAAATAACTTTTTTTTAAAACATAAAAATACTTAATCAAATCTTGAACATTTTTGCAAGAATCACTATAAGAAAATTATATTGAACAAAATTGGTAAGGTGATGAAATTACAAAAATGTTGCAAATAATTTATACCAAGCATATTTTTTAAGAAATTAATTATAACAATACAAATAACTATTTATAATTTAATTTAAATGTTTCAATAATTTCTTTTAATTATTCTATTAAATATTGATTTATTATAAGAGTAATACATATTCATTTGAATTAAAATGAGTTCGAGCATTTATGACAAAACTAAGTTAACGTAGTTTGATACAATCTTTAACAAAAAAAAAAAACTAACAAATATTTAAATAAACTTCATAAATTTTTTTATTACGTCTCCCAGGATATTTATTTAAACTTTCGAAATTTAAAATAAATCTTTGAGGTAAAAGGTGTTTTGGAAACACATATTTTCTTTAAGATAATTTCATTTCTCAAAATAGAATTTACCAGATTTTTCAACTGGTTCTTTAATTCTTCTATTTACTAAAAAAATAGCTTTAATTATGTTTTTAATAATTATTTATCTTGTCTATATTTTTCATTTCCGCACAGATAATAATAATGAATTCACGACTTATCTATTATTTAAATTCCAAATTTGTCTATATAGAGCTAGAAATTTTCTTCCAATTTACAAATATTTACTTACTTCGTTTTTTATCCAGCCTAATAAAATATGATTATAAAATAACTTTACTTATTAGTTTTCGTTGCAACGTTCTTTTAAATCATTTAAGAGATTTTAAAGAAAGTTGCAGAATTTTTAATTAAAACGTGCTGCAGAAATAATATTTTTTAAAAACTAAGATGTAATATAAATTTTGTGAATTTAAGAATAATTTTAAAAATTATTTAATTTTCTACGATCTATAATTTTAAAACATGTTTTAAAATATTTTAAACTATAGCTTTCAAATTACAAGTTGGAAAAGAAGCTTGATTTAAAACACACTTTTAAATAAAAATATTATCAATTTTTGATATTTAGTGCGTAAATGTACCTTTCTATTCAAAATTTTTTTAAATAAATATCTTTTAAGTAGTAATTCTTCACAATATAATTAAGTCTTTGATTAAAATTTATTTCATTAAAGTTAGCATTCGTATTTGTTTGGGTTCAGGACATGAGAGAATTAGTAAAATGCCGAATTCATGACTCTGTTTTTGTGATACTCATCTTTTAAAATTATGAATAGAGCTTAGATGTTTTTGTGTGTCTATTGTGTCTATTAAGTAGCGATTCTGCTGTATTTTTCCTCAGAGTTGTTCCATCAATCATAAGTAAATAATTTAAGAGGCACTAATTATATCCATGTCATTAATGAACAAAGGCTACGAATGAAACAAAATTCTTATTCTGACATTTTATTAATCAAAAGATAATTCCTAGCTCATTGTACCTGTGGATGATTCTCTGTACATATCAGACCCTAATCTGAAGGCTAATGTTATAATTTTGTATTTAACTGTAGAGAACCATTCGGGTTCGAATCCTTAGTAGACTTAGAAATGAGGGTCCGATTCATTAATATCATGTAGCTTCTTCCTTCCGTTGACTTAATTCATTGTCAGTGTTGGTACTATTCCTTCGTTTATAACCACCACTCACTCTCTGTTACACGAATTAAATTCAGTAATATATTCTTCACTTCATGTACGAGTAAATTCAATTTCTCAATCCTATTCATTACATTTTAATAATTCTAATATTATCTACGTAAGTCACATTTCATCCATTGGGAGAAATTTTCAATTCGCACAACATTATATTAAAGTTTCAAAGTGTTAGTTAAAGGGGGAAACGAGATGGAGTCGAGATATAAATAATATTTTAATCATTCTATAGATTTATTAAACTAATCTTTTAGTCAATTTTTTTTCTACTTCTTAGACGAATGATGATAGGATTTTTGATTTCGCGTAATACATATTAGAATTTTCGTACTCTTTAAAAAATGTGTTGCTCTACAAGGCTCCAAATTCTTAATGCTTCTATTAAGATGCCACACATGTATAATATAAAATAAAAATACGTTTTCTCTAAATAATTCCAAACTTTATTTTAAATTTAAATACGAAAAAGAAAAAAAATTAAAATAACTAGAATTACTTTTTTTTCCAAAAAAATTTTTATACAAGGATATCATTGGAAAAAGGTTTTCACTATGTCCTGTCCATTGTTTTATATATGATGAGTAAATATTTTTCCTATTTAATGAATACTTGTTTTTGAGAAAATAGTACCTAAATTCAAATGCATCTCAAAATTCATGACAATATTCAACTAAGAAAAAAAAAATTTTGACTAAAGGATTATTTTTACAACTCCATAGAATAAATAAAATATTTCTTTTTAGAAACACACAAAAATTTAAATTTTGCATACATTTTTTAAATATAGTTGCTAAACAAGGAGTCTTAAATTCCGTATTTTGCTGTTCCTTGTACATTTAAATTTATAAACGTATCTGAATGATTTTTTTAAATTAAAATTTAAAAAAAAATATTTTAATCAAAATTATGAAAAAAATCACTTTTTTACAAAATAACGAAAATAAATATTGACAACTTTGCTCAGAAAGCATTTATTAATTTTCTAATAATAATTATATACCAACATGTATTTTTTCTTTCTTTCTCTTAGTGTACAAGAATAATCAATCTAAAATATTGCACTCTTATATTTACCATTATAAAAATAAATGTAAATTTAATTTACATCGTTATACCATGAACTAGCACTTTAAATGAAAATATGCGACACATTAAAGAAAAATAATTTTTTTTTGTTTCCTATTTACTTAAGGATTTCGAATATATTATTTTAATTTAACATACAACAAATTATTGATCAACTTTCGTAAAATAAACAAAACTCAAGATAAATTCAAAGTTCAATCAAGAAATTGTATATAGTACCGTTAATATTAGAACCGGTGTGAAAAACAAAACCCATATTCAATGCAGCCCTTTTCGCAGCATTTGTCGAAAAAGGCTTTTTCTGGACAGCCCCTTTCTCGTCCGAAAAGAAGAGAAGAGTCACGCGTCCACTCGGTCAACTGACCGTTGCAACTGACCGGTGATTGGATTAGACTCGTCGCTTGAGTTGCTCTCCTTCGTCGGGATGTGTGGGAGTGGACTAATGAAGCCCTTTCGCTCCTCCAAACATCCATTTTACGCATCACGGCTTTTACAAATGAAAGTTAATCGCAGTTAATCCGCTTCGCCCGTTCTTACCTGTTAAAAAAGGAAGCGCAAAGAGTGTCGAGAAGCAGTCATACTTATTTGATTCCGAAAGGTTGGCTTCCTGTTTCCATTTTTCCCTTTTTTTTTCCCTCTTCGTCTCCTGAATGGTGTTATATTCGCATAGCGATTAGTGTAGTATTTATCTCTTTTCTTTAGAGATAAAATATTTATGTGGATGATTTAATTGATATATCTTTACTATGCAATGTTATGGACCTCGGTGAATTAGGGGGAGGAGGGAGTTTTAGGGTTTTCTTTGTAGTAATGAAGATTTCTTTCCACATAAGTAATTTTTAGGGAAAAATTCATTACTGTACTCTGAAATCAATCGAGACGAATATTAGACAAATAATTTTAAAAGAAAAAAAATCAAATACAAAACTCTCTATACAATATGAACTATGAAATAATTATCGTAATACTGAAGAATTATCGTCGTGTTACAAAAATATGTTCAATATTTCGGCTATGAAGCTGTTATAGCATTTCTTTGGTTGTTTAAATATTACTGATATTAGTTTCTTCAATAATTTTATTTTTATAAAAATGCTGTTTTCCCCAGAACGAGACTGTTTGAATTAAGCTAATTTAGATTATGTCAGTGTTTCTTACAATCATTCACGTTTAGATGTGTAATCAGTGCAAGTAATAGCTGAATTCCTTTCAAAGGGTTTTTATTAAAATATTTTCATTGATTCATTACTTAACTATGTTCCATAATGAAAATAAGTGATAGCGTATTAATATTTTATGAATATGATGAAAACATGTTTTTAATTGTTAATAATTCTAAAAAAATAATCAACTGGTGGGGTGGAACAATAGATTCCATCCAGTATGAATTGTTATTTGCCTTTAATTGAAAAGCAAATAATGAGTACAATACTTTTAATAAATAAATACAAAATAATTTAAAAAACGAAAGTGATGTATTCCGCCTTTCGAATCAAAATGTTTATATACCTCCCTTATTTAATTTCAGAATAAAATCTATTAGTGAATAAAAGGTTAGCTTAATGCAATTAATTTATTGAAGTATTTTTAAATATATTCCTTTGCATTCCTTTACCTAGTTTCTTTTCTTTTTTTCAAACTGACGTTTAAAAGGTTTTAATTAAAAGCTTTGAGTATAATTCTCTTATAAATAATTAAAAATTGATATTATGATTAAGATAAACTGAATTTTTACTGAGAATGATAGAAACAAAATATGAGAAATTAATAAAGTAAAATGATAGGAGAGAGAAAAGTAATATATGTACAATAAAGAAATGTCTTCGATAGAAATTACTTTCCAAGTGACTCAGTAATAAAATAAGATATTCCAAATAATTTCATTAAGCTTTTTTTTCTCTTAAAAAACTAAGTATACTATTTATACTATTTGCTTTCTTCAGTAATTGTTTGTCACAATATTTGACTATATGTTCAATTCAGACAAAATACTTTCAATGGTATACTCATAAGAAAAACAGTTAAAACGTATATTTTATAATTCCTATCCCATTGACAACATTTTAGTGGTATATTCTTAACATTTTCAAAACACACAGAATAAGACAATCAGTCAGAGGGACAAGTGTGTAAATTTACTTAACACAAACATTTTCACAAAAGTGAAAATAAGAAATCGAAATATAAAAATCGGCGCTATTTACAAATTCAAAAAATGCAGCTCATATAATGTTGTTTGCTCCCGCTTAATTACCACAATCTTTTTGACGATCTCCATCAGTTAAGATACCGAACCGACCAAAAATTCCCGTCTCTCTCCAAGATGTGACATTCCGAAACAAGATACCTATCCGCATCCGAGCCATAATTACGGTGCCCTCTTTTCTTGCCTTAACACAAAATTATCACGCGCGCATATCTTAGGAGGCAGCTTTCGGTACACATAATTGCTATGTTTCCAGTAGCCGACACTTTATATGATCTCTCAGCATGGTCCTCACCAATCGCGAAAGAGTGCTGCCAGGTTATAACGCGCTCTCATGCGCCGAGGACATTCATTAAAAGCAGCAGATAGAAACAGGAGCTGACGGCAGGAACAGATTAGGGATCCCGTAGCCTCTCATTTCACTCGCTGGCAAAGGGCTGCGAATAAATAGCCATTAATAACGAGCGGAAAGACCGTTTTCTTGACTTCGCAAGCTGAGACGCCTTTAACAGAGGGGACGGGTACAAATGTCCGCCTATTGGGGACATGTAGGACACAGGCCTTTTAGCGTAAAGAAAGAACCAGAGACCTGGATAGCTACGGATAGCTTATATTAATGATCATTTGCGTTTAATGGATGCGAGTAATCAAAATCTCATTATTAAAATTTAGCCTATTTTAATGATCGTTTGTTACGTATTATATAAGTGGGAGGTAATAAGAATTAATTGTTGGTTAATAGATTGAAGAGGTATGCATTTCATCGCTTATGTTGGAAATATAGACGTTTGTTCGGTTAAAGCCAAAGATATTTGTGATTATAATCACCGAAGATCTTCTCTTTCAGATGAAGATTCAATGTGTCAAAGGAAACGCAGAATATTAAGAAACATTTTAATTAATATCTGAGTTAGAATACTTTCTTTTTTAAATGAGAGCTACATGTTTCCAAAGAAAAATCTCGTTTCTGCACTTAAAGCATATTTGTTTAGCATAATGGTTATTTGTATTTTCTTAAGCGCACTTTTCATATACTTCTTTTTATTGAAAACACCAATAAATCTCGTGCACTACAAAGTATTGCAAGGACCTTACAGAAGTAAACACGAAGCACATTACAAAAGGGAAAAAAACAAGAAAAAAAGGGGGGAATTGTGAAGAATCACGATTATTTACGAAGAATTTACAATATATTTACAAAAATAGTCGAAGGCATTTCTCTTGGTAACAAGCTGATGAAAATCTGGTGGCCAATTCATATTGATGTCTTTAAGAGCCAATCTTAAAGACTTCAATCTTAAAGAAATTTCTTCATATAATACTTCAAAGTTATAATGGATACACACTTTGTTTATACAATTAAATTGCTTCAGAGTGTAAAAAAAATGCATATCTAATATTTTATGTGTTATTTATGGGATTTTCGTCCAAAAGATCAAATAGGACTTAAAAAAGAAAATATTACTAGTATGATAAAGCATAACATCGAACAATTTAAATATTTAATTATATTTCGGTTAAGCTAGATTTTATATATATATATATATATATATATATATATATATATATACATGGTTTAATAATTAATTTTAACATTTTGTAGGAACAGCCAATTACACATCGTATATTATTTAGAAAATCTTTTTAAATAACTTAAAAAAACATATTATTTTCACAAAAATAAAACTGATATGAAAAAATAGTATTAGATAAATTAGTTATATATATTAAGGAACATATTCAAATGATGATTTTAATTATAAGTGTCTAATATAGAATGATGATTTCATCAAAAAAGCATAAGATAAATATTATGGCGATGATGAATGTAAAATATAATACTCGGATAATAATAAAAAATCATGCTTAAAATTGATGGTTTAGACAATAATATAAATGGGTCAAATAACTTTTTTAAAATAGCAAATGTTACTTCATTTTTATTTTGAAAACTTTATTTCATAGTATTATATAAAATAACAAAATGTACTGGGACGTTTATTAAAATTCGACAAAAATAATAAAATATTATGATCTGAAATGCTTTCACTAAAAACAATGCATTTGTGTTTTAATATATATATTCTTGCAAGTCATGTAAATTCCTTTTTAATAAGGATTAAATTTCTTGTGTTATTTTGGTCAAAAACTGATTTCTTTGAATCATATCCACCCCAGCTAATTTAATACATTCTTAAACACTGAAGTGGTAGTTATTAAGGAATTATTTAGAAATACCATAAATAAAATAATATAAGGAAAGTCCCTACTTCAATACATAAAAATGGCTTATTCTGAAAGTTTTTCTTCTCAAAATAAACGTGATTAAAATAAATTAAGTGTGATTTCATTGATTGAAATTGAGAATACTGATCCAAATGTTCGATTTTAATGTTTAAAAATTAAATTTATATAATAAGCTTATTTTTAAAATTGTAAAAGTGAAGAGAGTTAATGCAAAACTTTTTTTGCATTTATGTTAATTTTGATAGATTAAAATTTATGTAAAAATTAAACTACATATTTATGTAAATTTTATTTGCATCAACTTAAAAGGAAAAAGTATGATTTTTCTTACTCCCTTAAAATATAAAGTTCAATATGTTGCTTCTGAAATCTCTAGAATGATGAAATGCTTAGTTTAAAAGTTGAAGAGGACTGAGTATAAAAATAATTTCACAATTTTCAAATCAATAAGGATTGCAGTAATGTCAATAATTCTTAACGCTACTTGAAAAGATTATTATTAAAAGCTGTTTAAGAGTTAAGGTACTAAAAAATTTGTCTTTATCTTTTGAATGTAGTATGCGTAAATACGGAAAAAAGCACTAAATTAAAATTACACACACACACACACACACACACACACATATATATATATATAGTCTTTGAAAAAATTTATTAATTGAGATACCTTGCCTTCCATTTTCTTCTTTGTTTCTTGTTTCTTTTTTTTTAATCTACAAATTTAATTCTGGTGTAATCTAATTTTTACCCAACAAGATGTATTGGGGGAGATTTGGTACGTTAAAGCATGCTTAACCCCCCACAATTCAGTCCCCACTCTGAATGTGCGTGTTTTGTTTTTGTTGAGTATTAAAATTATTCATTTAGTTTCAAATTTGATTATCTTTTTATGATCTATTTTACGTAGTTGTATAAATGTTTTCTATTGTTTAATTTTGGATTTTAATTGTTCTCTTATTTTTATGTTATAATAATAATTTCATTGCTTTATCTTACACACACACACACACACACACACACACACACACACACACACATATATATATATATATATATATATATATATTTATACGTACATATAAAATCATCCTATATCTGATGCAATTTATAATTACATATTCGATGCCATTTTTATAAATTGTGTTTCAAAATACACAGCTAGATTTTGATACATGTCTTAACACATTTTTGTCCATCTTTCTGATTTTGCTTGAGGTATGATTTTGAATTTAGTATCGCAAGAAAGTATAAGAATTTTCTTTTGTAAGAAACTTTTTATTTTTATACTTTGTAATAAAGATTTCTATGACGCTATAGTAATACCATCGATTCAGAAATATCAGTTTGGGCGCAAATGGGATGAAATAAATGAAAGGTTTTTTATTTTCCTTTTAAGTGAACGCATTTGCATATTTTAAGTACCGTTTACGTATATTTGTTTTACATTTGTTCTAAGAATTCACTAAATATTCTCACCATATACAGTAATTTCTGTAACATTCGCAAAAATGTAACATGATCTTTTCGCGAAACTGGTTTTTTTTTTTTTTTTTCTCACTTTATATTTAAGTTTCATACTACTTTCCTACCAAATGAAACGTAGTTATGCAAATTAAACAAACTTTAGAAGTGAAGGGGTATATTAATCAAGATGTATAAAAGCGACAGAGATTAGATATGAAGAAGATAAAGTTACGGTAATAGGAAGAGTGCTAGTGTTAACTGCGTGGGAGTTTTCTTACATGTCTACATGATTTGTTGAGACTAGGACCCAAAGCTGTCTAATTGGAAGATTTACTCGTATCGTATTCCGGTCAGCGTATTCTTTGCTATGCAATAAAAGTCGTTAGAACTCTCTTCGAGAGACATGAAACTGGTTAAGAGCATTACCCTTGTTAGAGAATTAATAAACTCTATTTTGAAACACAACTGGCTATTTTAATTACTTTATTTGTGTTTGAAAATAAGTTGAAATTTAGATTTGTAGTTCGAGTGACATTTAAGATGGCAGACTTGATGGATAACAGGATTATGTTACAATAATACAATAAAATATTAGAAAATTCAGAACGATGCATTCATTTTATAAGAAAAGCATTATAACATATTTTAAGTTGAATTTATATTTTATGAAAAAACTGAAACAAAGAAAATCATGCTTGAACGCAGTGAGGGCATTTATACAGGCTCTTCAAATTCAACACTGAACAAGAAAACTATTATTAACCTGACGCAAATTTATATTTGTTCCACAAAAAGGACAGATCAATTTTGTTTTTAAGCCTTTCAGTTCAGTCTGATTTTCGTTGCCAAAAGAGAAAGAGAAAAAAAAAAGAGGAAACTGTTTTTTAAATCATTTCATTGGAACTGCGAAAACCAAGGCTCTACTATGCATACGAACCCTCTTCGCCAGCCTTCTCCTCATAGCTGATGGATAGGCATTGTTAGAGGCGCGTTTAAAACGACAATTGCAGGGCCCCCCGTTTCTCCGAAATAAATGTAAATCGCCAGCCATAAATTACGCTGTGATTAGGTAGACAAACTGCAACAGCTGTACGTTATAAGCAAATATATCTTGCTTCAAATTCTATTTATACAGGCGAGGAGCCCGTAAATTCCTCGGTTTCTGCAAGCAGACACGATCGAGGAGCCCTGATTGGGCATTTGTCTCGGCGCCAATGGATGAGGAGAGGAGAGAAGGAGGAGCCACGCTCTCTCTAACAACTCGGAAAAAAAGTGGCGCGAGTCACGAGGATGTGTTAACGAAGTCGCTAAGTGCTGCTCTACAAAGTTAATAACTTTCTGCTGTGTATAGTGTTATAACCATGGATCAATTTCGAGTTATACCTTATATTTCGACTCACATATACTGAATTTAACTCTTTTTTTTTTAATATTCACTAAAACAGTTTATGCGTATATGATGCTTGAAACTTCCATTATTTAATTTTTAATTGATATTTGTCCTTACCGCAATTAAAATACCTGTTTTGTTCATCGATGAGCGAAAGTGAAAAACGTTATTAACCGCTATGTAACATTTTAAATCAAATTGAGATTTGATTTCGTTATCTACCTAATAACCAGCTTTATGCCATTAATCATCTATCTAATAACTAGCATTATACTATAAATAAGAGCTAAACATTTGTTTTTCGGAAAAAGTCCAAATTAACATTAAAAAAATCAAACTCCAGTTCACACTTATACCCAACTTAGATTTAATGCATACACTTTATCCGAAATAAGACCTCAAAAAGTAAATTCAAGTTTTTCTAGAATGATTATCCTTTTTAGAACTAATACTAATGGAGATAACTGTGAAACCAACATGTTTGAAAAAAGAAAATACGGTAATCTATTTTCAGGGTTGTAGATTGGCTGATTTGATTGATCGCTTATTAATGTCACACTTAGAAGAAACATTGGGGGGAGGGGGTATTGGAGGCGGATTTCATCATTTTGAGCCTCAAATAAGTGGCGAAGACGACACCTGAAGTTGCATCCTCTCTCTCTCCAAACTTCCACACCATGCCTATGAAAGGATCTCAACATATTTAACATATATCAGCCCCACCACACGATGGTCTTAGTGGCATTAAGACTCGGACCCACGTCTTCACGGAAACAATGTGGGTAGAGAGTTTGCAACCATGATCACTAGCTATCCAACCACTAGGGATGCTGCATAAAGACTGTAAAGTAGCGGGTGAATTGAAGCGCAATTGTACAAAACTCGGATGAGATAGTGTGTGTGTGTGTGTGTGTGTGTGTGTGTGTGTG
>BMAW01064943.1:228798-247239 GCA_019974015.1 Nephila pilipes | reverse complement strand
GCTCTCCCGCCCTCTCGCCGACGTGTCTTGGACCGTAAGTTTGTGTGTGTGTGTGTGTGTGTGTAAGTATGTATGCAGTTTTATTATAACAGGGACTTAAGATGCTAACATGATGTGGTACAGAAATTCAAAAAATGTAAGAACTGGCGAATATTTCGTTGAACTAACATTCACCTAGACTTGCTTGCTTATAAATAATTCTTTAGCTAACCTTTCCCATACTTGTTGCAAATATTAACAACAAATGCTATTAGTTTAGTTTTATATGGAAATTCTAGTCAAGTTGTACATAGTTTTTTATAAATTTAAATTGACACCTCGTATAAAAATAATCTAAATAAGGAAAATAATTTATTTTGGCTGAGATAAGCAATTCATTGTTCGGGTTTTGATAACTAATCGATGAACAATATAACTTTTCACAGAATTTCAGGATCAATTTCGAGAACGTGTACCTTTGAATTAATCTCTCATTATAAAATCAAAAATTGATTTCCGATATTTTGAATTATTAATTTGCTTTCATTTCTGGAAGGTATCAGACAGAGAGAGGAATCTTTTCATAAATTTTCAAATATTTTAAAAGTATTTCTCTTTCAAATACAACTCTATATTGTTCAATTTATTTTTTTGTTGCTTCACTTAGTAGTGGAAGATATTCGATTGATAAATATATTTAAAGAAAGCATATAAAAACTCTTATGGAATGTTCGTTAAGATTTATCTTTTTGATGTAGACATTCATCTTGTTTAGTTATTTAAAACTCATGAGTCTCGAAAAATTCCTTAAATATTTTTTCACCGCATGAGCACTATTCCTGCAGAGAAAACCTTTAACATTTCTCCTCGTGTTAATACACATTCCACAGAACCGAGGCATGAGGAAATATCCAGTGTTTCAACTCTTTAAAGCCATTCCTACACACTCAAACGCGAAACCCGCCTTTCTCTCATTTGGAACTACACAGGAAGCAACTGCGGCCACTTACATTCCTTTCCCACTGAGTTGACTGAAAATTTAGAGCCGTGTCTTCGCAGTTCCGGAGAAATGCGATAAGACTCTTTGGGCAAACGATAAACTGACTTGTCGGTTAGGAGTACGATGAATTTAAACGGCCGGCGATAAAACTGCGTGCGACCATTGCAGAAACATTTATTATCTCCACATGATGAGGTTTATTCATTGGGCGTCCACGTTTCTTTCCGTAGATTAAACACAGTATCTTTCCCAAGCACGCTTATGAGCATTAGTTAATAAATTTAAACCAGTGTTTATTTGAGCTCTGCTTGTTTAACTATTGATTTCTAGAGAAACTTGATTCAGTATTATTTCGTTTTGACCTTTGAAATAAATTATACTTGAAAAATTACATCCTGATCAAAAGTATTTTAACGAATATTTATATGTGTATCAAAACACACAAGTTATCAGTGGTTTTAAAATGATAGTTTAAATCCTCAAAAAAATAATATTTGAAATTAATTAAAGTCAGAGAATATTTTTTATTAGTTTATAATCTAGTTTTTTTGAAATAACCTTTTTCTTATTACAGAAATCGAGGTTATTTTGCAATATTGCATTTTTGATAATTTCTCAATGATTTTGCAAACTGTACGTGAATTAAAGTCCACGGTAGCCGAGTGGTTGGGCTCGCCATCGGCGTTCTTTCCATTAAGTCATGAGTTCGAATCCCGATCCACCGTCTAAACGTAGTGGATGCATGTTAAATGCGTTCAAGGCTCCAAAACTTCTCATGGCTTGATGCGGAATCTTAAAGAGGAGATGCCAACTCAGGTGTCGTCGTCGTCACGTGAACGAGGTTCACAATTATGAGGGTAATCGCTAATAGCCTTCGTGTTGCTTCTAGGTTTGGCAATAATAAGCAATCAACCTCGTGAGTTAATAATGTTGTTTTGTTTTACATATTGATACAGTATAATAAAAAGTAATATCTATAATAATGTTGTTTGAATTAATTGTGCAATTTGTGATGTATATTGTGTACGTGTAATTTTTACAATCCACTTTTTTTTAATGTAACGCGAATAGTGAGTCACATTTAAATGAAATATATCTTATAATAAAGTTTTAAATCTAAATTACTTTCTTGAATTAAAAAGGAATTTTAATACTAGCAATGTTCAAACCCCTCTTTATAATTTCTTACAATAATTATCATCAATTAAGATCAACTGTCTCTGTTATGCAATAAAAATAAGAATTTTAAACTTATTCAATGCCTAGAAAAAACTTTATCTAGACAAATGAAAAATATATTTGTACATATTCATAAAATTCTTAACCTCTTAAATATATTAAATATGCTACATCTGTTCCTACATATCCTGAATTCCAGACATAAGGGAAGGAATTTTTTTTTTCCTTTTTCAGATATGGAAAAAAGAATGATTCCTGTGTGTGTGAAATTAAATTATGGTTTACTTTACTCTCTTCAAAAAACTAGGTTAGGAAAAATGAACAGAAACAGAAGAAGAAAAAAATCATGAACCAAAAAAATCTCCATAAGAGAAAATATATCGAGTGCCAACTCACAGAACCAATCTATGTTGTGCATGTGATGCAACTGTTTCCAGCCTGTACATTCAAAAAGAAGAAGAAAAAGAAGGGAAAAAATTCGATTCAACAGCGCCCCTTTTTCGGTGGGTGACGCGTTTAATTTGGTGTATGACGTTCTTTCGGCCTTCACATTCCCCTGTAATGTGCCCTCAGGGATTCGGGTACGTAGCCCTAATGAAATTTGTGGCCCAACAAACTCTGAAGGAGTGGGTAAAATGTGTGGCTGGCTTGCTTCAACTTGTCGACGGAATCGGGCTCCCTTTTTGCCTTTATTCGATTCTTTCTCTCTCTCTTGCTTTTTCCCCTCTGTTCTCTCTCTTTTATCCTAACTATTGCCTCTTTTCTTTTCTGCAGGAAGATGAATAGAGCAACATACATAATAGATAATGGTTACCATATTATATAGTTTAACTAAATGTAATACTTTCAATATCAGTTTCAGTTTACTTTGAAATGATGGAAATGGGTTCTCGTGTCATGGAAGTTGTTAGTTGTGTTATTAGCGATTTAATCATCACTAACCTCGGGGACTTCTGTCGAATTTAAATGCATAAAATTACAATATCTTCCCAACCGAAAAGAAAAGGTATTAGGTGAATCAGATGAGGATAGAAATGAAGGGAAGTGACATAGACACATAATGATATATAAATCATATGCAATACATAGAAAATGAAACGAGATAGAGGATAAGGCATGCCGTCCAAGATTCATTATTGAGCTTGAAATTCTTCTGGGGATTTCAGAATGTTCCACCAACATATTAATCTATGAAGTTACTATCGAAAAAGTTGTGACATTAAAAATGAGCGGACTGGTAAATTAAATTTCATATTTATATCATAAATTAGTATTGTAAATTAGGTTGGGAATCTGGAGAGAGCGACCTTAGATATATTCTAAAGTGATAATAAAGAATCTCTTTTACTCTTGCATATCTTTATTTGGAGTTTGTTAGCTTTGAATAACATATTAGATTGAGATATGGCTCAACACACAGTCGATTAGTGACGGACAACTTCAACAAAGATATGAATATATTAACCTTTTTACAACCTTCAGAAGAAGAAAATTTATAATTTTACAGTTAATTTAAATAATATGTTTTTAACAACCGGTATCTTACTACCTACTTTGACCGCAGTAGGTCATGGTCACGGATTCGCGACCACAATTGTTTTCGTCGAGTCGTAGGCTCGAGCTTTGATGTATTAAAGAAACGCTGCGTAGCGGAGCTGTTACACATTAAATCTGTCGAGGCTCCAAGTCCTCCTATTAGCGTAGGAGGAGGGGAAGTTTGAAGAGGGAGTTGCCAGCTCAGGTGTTGTCATATGACTGATGTTCAAAATTACGCAGTCCGTTGCCGATAGTCCTCCTGTAGCTTCGCAGTGAGACGTTAATAAACAGTCCCAGTCCCATTACTGTCTTAATAACCATTTTAAGAATTAAATAACTTGGTCTGTCTTAGGGAAGACTATGATTACAAGTGCTAATTTAACAACTAGCTTATCAAATAAATCGTAAAATTAGAAATTGAGGCAAATCAGTTAAATTCCAATATATTTATTTTAGACTAAGGAAAACAACTTTTTTGCTAAAAACTTCTTTAATAATTTTGATAATGAAGAAGTTTGTTCTTTTACAGTAGAACGGAAGACCCTTTATCAGGAATAATAAATATGCCCTAATATCATAATAAAATAAGCAAAAATTATATTTTCTGAAATTCTTATGGAAAGAAAAATAAATTCTTAAAACATTTATCTATGTTTCAGAATGTTGTTGCTGCGTGCAAAAGCTGTCTTCAACAACGACGACCTTAACTTAATAACTCTCCCAAAGAAGAATCCCCTTTGTTTTAGATCTCAAGAGCACTGTAAAACTCGAAAGTGTTTTCTCCGAACCATTTGATCGAGGGTTCGAATTACCCTTGTCACTCAAGGTTAGCCCTCCTCCTCCAGTAAGAGGTTGAAAAACCATTCCCCAATGTAGCAGAAAAACACCAATCGCCGAACTGCAATAAAAATACAGAAAGAAGCTTTAGAATCATGGAAAATTAATCCATCAAATTAGCTTTAATTACATTTTCACATATACGGTAACATTAAAATAAAATTAATTTTCCAAAGACAAGCAAAAAGTGAATAAAAATTTTAAGTATGAAAAGGCATTTGAATTAATTTAGAATCTTCCCCATTTAAATAGAAGGAAAAAAAGTATTTTAATTTTACTTGGTATATAACATCTTAGTACTTTATTTTAAAAATGAATAACTATATAAATCTTTTGAAAGGTACTCATATTCTTGTAAGGAAATTTTTAACATAGTCTTATCAATGCTGAATTTATTTAACTTCATTCCATATATAGAAATGTAATTTTAGCAAAAACTCAAAATCCTTCGGATTATTCAAATAGCTCTGAGAGCCTATGAATAAGTATTAAGTATAAAGGGATAGAGCTTAAGTATTTTTTTAACTGCATAGTTGAAATTCATATCCGTGCAACAATATCTTTCAGAATCTGTCCATTAGGTTTAATCTTCTCTGACATCATGGCCATGTAAATAAAAGGTGTTGGATTTGGCACAATACAAATCTCCATATTTTCGTCAACACGGAAAAATTCTACTCTTCCTTTTGTGAGGTGAGCCCCATCACAAACCTAACATTGCTCATATCCTTTTCTTTCTGGTAAACGAAATACCAAACAACTTTTATGAGTAAAGACCACCCAGACTTCTGTTCTTGCCGTACAGTGTTTGGCCGTGGTTTATTACAAACATGTTGCTCATGCGTGGGAACATATCCTGCCTCGTTCACAAAGCACTCAATGACAGGCGCTATATCATTACCGTATCTATTTACCAGGAGTCACAACATATCACGTGACATTCCAACCCGAATAAACTACGTACTGGGTCTGTTACCTCTAATCTGAGATGGAATACAGTGGTGTCTCGCAGCTGCCATTTCTTTTTTGAAGGAGACTTTTCAACAAAATCCGCTAAGATGTCAACGGAGCTTTCAAACATTCTATTCTGCCTTTTACCAGCCACCCCTCGAGAATCAAAAGCGAGGGGGTGGAAATCGACGGGGGAGATGAATAATCCCCTAAATCTCCATTGAAGAGATCCTCCTATTTGTGGAACTATAACACCTTAGAGTCTGAGCTGAGAGAAGGTTTTCGAAAATGCACACACGATCACTAAACACGGGGTCCACAGGTTGTGACCTCGGAGGGCAAGAGACCAACCCCCAGGGACGCCCCTTTTCTTTGAGAACCAGGGGGTGCCTCTCACCTGGAATTGGTGGTCCTCGTAAGTTGGCACTCCATTGGGACATCCCCTTTGCAAATTGAGGGTGACCCTATACCGGGGGGTGCAACCTTAATGGGATCATCCATTATGTGACACGTGAAGAGAGAGAGAGGAAAGAGGGAAAAAAATCACCCCGATTAGTGACAAATATCCCTCTGCCTCTGTATAGATTTCCAAAAGTGCCTCAGTGCAACGAAAAGCACATCCAATCGGCAGTTTCGGCGGTTAGTCGTATTGTTGTTAAACGCCATGCTATACAGGGATAATAAAATCTCGACTTATAATAGTCTTAAATCCGACGTGAAGTTACTGGTCTTGTCTACCAGCTTTCGAGCTGTAACAATTGATTCGATACATAAAAGTATCGAAGCATTCTCTTTGGGGGACTGAAGAGAGGAAGGATATTGAATGCTTGTCTGCAGATGAAAGAGTGTTGATCATGAGGCCCGGTTTTCTTTGTTGCCTTGTTAAACAGTTTCAACGAACATGAGTACCTACCTAATTCGCTCGAAGCCTCTGGTATCGAGACAAATTTTTAACCATTTGGGTAACGGATTCACGGAAAAAGAACCTATCTGAAGTAAACATATTAAATTTACACTTTCGTAGTGTTACTATGTTGAAGTTTGTATTAAAACAAAAGAATAGCAGAAGGCCCAAGTCGGCGATAAATTCATGCCACTAATATTATTCAGAATTAGGTATTATTCTCAGAAATATAAATTTTAATTTGTGTTAACTGTTTTTAAAATCGAATTTTATTATGAACTCTTAAAGTATTGTGAATTACTTAGTTTTTCAATACCGTTTTCTAAGTATTTATGGGAGGAAATTATAATTATTTGTTATCTTTTAAGAGAATAAATATTCAACTTTAGCAGCTATATATCAAATTTTTGCCGAACTGATACTGATTAATAAACTTAAATGTTACAGGATTTAAAGATTAAGAATGATTTAAAGAATATATATATATATATATATATATATATATACATATATTTGAAATTCAAAAATGACTTACCGAATATTTTATGTGGTCTATGATACAGAAATAAAATTGATACTTTTTTTCATTTATGTAAGAGTGATTTTAATATAAAATGCATATGACTAAAAATACCAATAGCCTAATTTTTATCCTATATATTCTTGTCTAATTTTTACATTTATCCGTATGTGGGATTAGATTATGAATCAATTATAGTTTTCAAAGCATTGTTTGAAAATTCGATTCTTAACTTTTGATGTCATATAACTGTACCTTCCTCTCTTAAAATATATAATACACATATACTACGTATGTTACTTAAAGCTATGTAATACAGAACATTTTCCCTTTTTATGAATAGAATAAAAATAATTCTGTGCACAATGCTTCTCACAATCTGCATAATGTATAGAAGTGATTTTGGTAAATAATCAGCATATGATTAGTGTTTTTACTCATATTTATCTCACGTTTATGCACATTTCGATACTTTTTCTCTAATTATAGTAGCAAAAAGATTTTCCTTTGCAATCTTATCTCAGTTATAATTTGATGATAATTAAATCACATCCACAAACTTAATTTTTTTCGACATTTGATATAAAGAAATATCAAAAATATTTAAGCAGCAACTGAAAAGAATAACATTTGATAGTATAAAATGTAACTAGAAAAATCGATGATGTTTGAGTCTAGAAACGTTTTCGAGACCTAATTCCCCTAATGACACGTCGAACAAAAGTATTGATCCTCGTTAAATTATGTTGGAACTCAATGTCCTCACGTTGGTATTGCGTAAATATAGTGTAGAATACCATCACAGGTGTCAACTTCGCATTCTGGCAGTTTTTCTAAATTGCGACATTTATTGACTGTGATTAACGTACCTTGTCAAAAAATTGAATATAGATTATGTGATTGTCTATTAACGCTGTACTAAGAAGCGACTAGAAGGCTATTGGCGACAGATCTCGTAATTTTTAATCTCGGACAGATGAAGAGGAGCTGACACCTCCTTCTCTACACCACAGCAACTGGAGGACTTGAGACATCGAACAGATTTAATGTACATCAACCCCGCATCATGGTGGATCTTTAATGATATTATGACTCGAACTCCGGACCTTTCGAAAGCAACGCTGGCCGTGAGTCTGCAACAATGACCACCCCGGCTACAGTGGCTGATAAGCGGTAGGAAAATGTTCGATAAACAAACAAAAACGAAGCATTCGATTATTCTAAAAGAGAAAAACGCAATAAAACAGAAGATTCCTTCATCTTTTAAATGCATTCAAATAGTATAAATGCTAATTTGATAACTAGAATTTTACCTCTATCCATTCAGTAATTGTTATTACTTTTCTCTTAAATTGAAGAACTGTCGTATTCATAACGTGCCAATCCTCTTGGAATACACTACCAAAAGCGTTCCGATTTTAGGTTTAAAATTTTACTTTCTTACATTTTATTGTTATGAGCACGTTTATACAAGTGTAGCAAAAGCTTAAAATAGCGTTTTGTATTTTCTTTGTAGAAAACATTCCTTTCCAACCTAGTCACTGATCTCTTACAAAAAGTACACTGAAAGTTAGCGCTAGCGTCCCTTGTCACCTTTTCAACTGTTACTCATTGATCTTTACTTTGACATAACTGAATCAAGTCAACCAAGATATCATAGGCGTTGGTCGCATTGGGCGAGATAACCAAAAAAAAGAAGGAAAGGGCTGGTCCACCTTGGATGACGTTGACAGAGCCATAGTGACTGGAATATGAATGTTTAGAGTAGTTGCGGGTGGTCATTTTTACTTCCTGCCACCATCCCAAATACCCCAGTGGGGGTCCGGGATACGGTCTTTTGCCAGTTGGTGACAACATTCAGCTAAAGTCCCTTTTTTCAATTCTTCAGTCCCAACAGTTGTGGATCACGATGAAAGGTTTTGAAGTGCTCTTTTCTGACTTTGAAATTTCATTTACTGAGTCCACAGAAGCAGCTGTTATGATCCCTCTATACAGGGGTACCTGAATGTATGTATGAGAGATATGCGTATTAAAGATTATTTCGTATTCTTGCAGCACGCACCTGGATTTGACCACCGGAACAATGACACTGAGGATATTGTACTGATGGTCTATGGCATTGGTGAGGGCATGACTACATTTTAGTGATGTTGTTACCCCTAATAATGGGATCTGCTTATCAATATCCACATGAAAAGCTTCAATTTAGTATAACTTAGAATAGAGAAATCTGTAGAGCTCGGACTTAGGGTTGTATCATTTATAATATTATTCTATCTCTCTATATAAGTGTTTATAAATTCTTCGCATGGAAAAATTAGTTATGTATATAATTTGATAAATTAACTATAAATAATGTATGGGAAGTAATAGATTTTAAGGGATACATTATCATAAGATCTCCTTATAAATCTTGCAATGAAAACTTAGTTAAAGTAATGAAGCAGAATAGTGATAGATGGGTTTGTAAAAGTGTTTGATGAGGATGATATACCTAATGGTATTACAAAATTTTGCATGAAAGTAATTTAAATTCATTTAATAGTGAGAAATATAATGAGATGATTTTAGCAATACATTTCTGGTTTTATGTTACTTTTTACATGAGACAGTATGTTTCATGGGAGTATATTACCTCTCATGAGGCGTTTATAAATTTCGTATGAAAAATTAGTAATATTATTGAATAGTGAGAATATAAGGATGGGCTTAGTAATACTTTTTTTTATGGCAAGTTATCTCTCATGAGATCATTTACAAAATTCATGGAAAATTGGTATGTATAATGGGAATAATGACAATATGATTAAAGATGGTGATGATATAATTATTGAAATTAGCAATACATTTTTTACGGTGTATGGTACATTTTATGAGGTCTCTAATAAATTTCGCATTACATAGGAATTACCTCTCATGAAGTTGCATAAAATTGGTGTATAAAAATGTTGGAAATATAATTGAACATTTATTATTCAACCACATTATAATTGAATACATTTGCAACATACCACATAAAATGTATTGTAGTAATACATTTTATGTGGTATGTGATTTCTCATAAGATCGCTTATAAATTTTGCACAAAATTATTGTAAATATAATTTAATAAATAAGAATACTTAAATGGCTTTTTTATTTAATTACAGTTTTCACAAAGTTGACTCATATAGCTATATAAATGTCAAATATTTTTTAGGAAAATAGTCATTACAGCTAAATAAGTGTACGAACTTTTTTTTATCCTTCTAACAAATATTTTTTGAGTAACACATCATACTGAAGAAACTATTTTCTCAATTTCACGGTACTATTGAATTCTTTTATTTATTTCTTGTATTTTAAATTTCGATAGTTTTTTTTTTCTCCTTGCTCTTTCTCAGCAATTTATTTTAATATTAAATATGAAGAAAATAAACTGCCATAGAGCACTTTGTCACATTCAATGCAAAAATAAATAAACTGCATGGATGGATTTCCTTCAAATGTTACTCTAAGTCACAATAATTATGTGTATTAATATTATTTTGCAAATAGTCCTCTACATAAGTTCTTAAGAGGATTGTCACAATAATATTTTTAGCAATAAACTTCTTAATGTAATATTCGTATTACCATATGTTGACTGCCATTGTTAACCATGTTTATAAATTACAGCTTTTAGTATTTTTTTCAATAAAATGCATTTTAAATTTACCAATTTATAGATATTGTTTGAGAATCTAAAATATCTCATGCAGCGTTTCTGTATCCTGATATCATTAGAAGAACAAGCTGAAGAAACCCTTTCATTATAAAAAAATTCCTGTAAGAAATCATTTAGCAAATTGAATATGTTATTAAATATAAAATGTGGATATCTATATCTTACTGAAATTGCAACTAATCCAGGATTTTATTTTTTAATAAGATGACTTCCATTGGAAAATGGCTCGTGTATTATTTTAAAATATTTCTTATTAATATATGTTTTTTTATTATAAAATCTAGTATTTGTCTTTTTTAGAATACCCAAATTATTATATTTTTTGTCTTTAATATAAGAAACTTGTCCCTACTTTATGAATGAATAGCTAGAGAGAGAAATCTTGATTTGTTGCTTTTTGGTTTTAATGCTCTAAACGTAATTATTCGAAATGAAAATATTTTGTCTATATCCCACAGACATGACAAAAAATGGAAACAAAAACTGTCGAGATACCGTAAATGATGTCAGAACCAAATATACTATAATTAATAAACTTTCTTGTTAACATTCTTTTAATACCTTGTTAGGTTAAAAAGTGATTATAGAACCCAAGTATCCGAAGTTTCTGCCTCCTGGCAAGGGTTGTGAAAGCTAATTTTCCACAAAGATTTTTAATCCAATATTAATAAGAGTATTTACAGTAATATTACCAACATTACATAAAATACATTAATTTTTCAACTATGGAAAATAATTTAACCTTCTTGATTCACGACAAGGTCGAAACTTTAAAGAGAGATTTAATTTAGATAATAAATAGCAAAATTTAATTTAAACAAACGGAATACAATGTAAGAGCCTAAAAATATTTCCACTCAGTAGTCTAATGTGGTCTGGTAGGCATGTAAACTCGACTCATATAATCGATAGATTTAACACTAAGAAACGCAGGCCTTAGTTCATCGGTGCCGCCATGTGGGGTGGATCCCTTGTCCGGCAGAAAGGCGAGTCGTAGCACTTCTCCGGTTTCTGATCCGCGAGAGGAGGATCCCAATCCACTTAGCCGGACACTAGACGACCGCAAACTCCGGCGCAACCGGAGAGCTCTACCGGACTCTCGATTTAAGCTCTTCAACACACATAAACACACACGCGTCCACTCTCCTCTCGCTAAAAGGGGGATGAGTTCCTTGGAGCTGTTACAGAGGGAAACGATTATTGTGTGGTTTCTTGGACATAAAGGATCTAATCATAGAGCTTTGAATTTTTTGCCCCTAAATAGTTTTTTAATGAAATATACTTCAGGAAAAAAAAAGAAATTTTTGCATTACACTCCATTATTTTGCTTTACTTCAAATTTTGCTTTTTTACAGTTTTTTTTAATGATTGTATCTTTTTTTTTTTTTTGATAATTCTGATAAAAGTTGTCAATGTCGTTCATTTTTTCGTTTAATTTACTTTCTTTTGGAATTTTTTATAATATATGATGTTTTTTTTTTCATAAAAAGTTAAATATGAATGTTTATTTTTATTCATTTTCCTTTGCTTACAATGTTTTATCTGTTTATTTTTATGACATGATATATATCTTTTTTTTTTATTTTCATTCGTTCAGTAAAGATTTGTTGCAAATAAAAAGTATAATTTTCAGTTTTAATTAAAATTAGAATTGAAATTTGTACTTTTGATGTGTATAAGATAAATCAATTCATTCAAATGGGAAATGAAAAGTATATTTTTTTAAAACATTCATTTACATTGTCATTAAATTGTTGTAAAATTTGTTGCATGCAAAATTAGGAATGGAATAATAACACCTGACGTAAAAATGTTTATTTTAATCCTATTTCAAATATTTAAATCGACAAAATAGAACATTATGCTTACTTTATTTTTTTTTAAAAAAAAACGTTACATAAACTGCAACAAAAATACGGCTTCTTAACATCCGAGTCACTGGCATGTAATTTTCATTAGAGTAGTTTAATATTTTTTATACGTTATTTTATATTTATTTTACTGTTTCAGATGTATTTTTCCCTGATTAAAAATAGCTTTGTTTGTTTATGTTGCTTTGCTTCAAATATAAGTTCATTTCCTACTTTGTAATTCCGTTTTTGTTGCATTATTTGATGTGTAATTGCAATAGTTCTAAATAAAGGGAAATGTTGCATGGATAATATCAGAAAATACTCCCATAAAATGAAAACATTCTTCCTACAACTTATATTTTACATTAAATAATTGCAATTTTTAAATTTCATAAATATTATTATACTTATTACAACTTTCTATCATCATTCTAAACACAAATATCTTACAGATATTTTTATTGATTCATTTTGCTTTGAGATTTTTTTTTTTTTTTTACCATCAAAAAAATCTCAATGTAAGCGATAAATTCAAAGAAAACCAAGACCTTTTGTCTTCATTGGAACACTTATTTTAGTAAATTTCCTTCAAAACTTCTTTAATTTTACTAATATCTAAATGTAATTTAATTTATTTCAATATCTATAATTAACAAAATATTTCTCACATTATTTGTGCCGTTCGAAATTCCTTCTTTTTTGATTTACGTGATGAATACTTCTTAATAAATCAAAGATAATATGTAATGAAACAATAAAACAAACTTCCTCCATCAAAACCAAAGAAAATGAAAAAAAAATTTCATTAGTTAAGACAATAACAAAAATATTTCATCTATTATAGCAACAACAATGAATTTCATATTGTGATGAAATCTCAAACAAGGTAAGAAATTATAAAATATTTTTCGTTATTTTCTCTGCATTAGGTCTTCAGATTTTCATCTGTTTTATTAACGTCTATTTTCATACGATGAACACGCATTTAATAAATAAAATCAGTAGTGTAAACAAAGCCAAACTTGAGGAAACATAGCTAAGTGTTTATCTTGTAATACGTTATAAAGCTTTAAGTCATTTCACACGAATATAAAAATATTTTCAAAGTAAAAATTCCTGAAAGTACCTTCAAAATCTTCATTAAATTACTCTGATTTACATAAATATGCGAGGTATCAACTCATTTGTTACGGAAATTTTTCTAAAGTAAAATTAATAAGGTGTAAGGAGATAAATCCTCTATCTTTTCTCCCACTGCGCTTTCCTAAATAAAAGACTGTACCATACAATTTCATTACAAGAGCCTAACAATTCAAACACTCTGAAGAACATTGTAGCAATGACTTCGTAATTAAATAAAGCATAATTTATCTCATTCGTAAATTTCTGCATCGTGCAAATACACATAGCTTCCCTGAAAAGAAAACAGTACATAACAAACACCTCAAGGACTTCGCTTTCGTAATTAAAACGCGATATTAGTTGACAGCAATCCCCAAGAGATGGCGCGAGCATACATAAAGAAAATCTTTTTCTTCCTCGAAAGGTACACATTCTCCTTCTTATCAGAAAATTATCGCGAAATTTGCCGGTCTGTTAAAACCTTAGTGATTTCCTACAGAAAAATAAATGTCATATTTGCTATTGTATTTGATGCCAGAAATGAATGTAGTGTGTTGGTAACTAGGGTTTCTAAATTTGTTAATTACTTTTCCCTTGAGAATTTGCAGAAATTGGTTTTGTAAGAAAAGTAAAATAGAAGTATGAAACAAAGGGCGAAGTTGTCCTTTTTGAAATTCTGTTCGTGTAGGGTTGAATACTGTGTAACAATATGTGTAAGAATTGTGTTTAGATCAATATAAAAGCAAAAATAAAATAAATAAAACAAAATACTTTGAATAATCTCCAGTTATGTTTCGAGCTCTTTTTCGATTATAGAACATGACCTAAACATAGAACCTTATTTCAGACAGAAAATTGCTCTGTAGAAGTTTTAATATTTTATCTACGCTAGAGTAAAGTAAGCATTATATTATAGTACGCTACATATTATCATTTATATTTTTTTTCTGCACATGTTATGTACTTTATTTTGTTTTCTGCCTTTTATTAGATATAATTTTAATTTACATGTTAAACAAAAAATATGCATTTAGTAAATATTTTCTAAATTGTTAGGAACATTACTTATAATTGCATGAAACTATATTCATATTGAGGCATTTTCTGTTTATAAACAAAATGTTTCAAATTTGGGTTTTCTAAAAAACAGTTTTACACGAAGTCAATAATTTTTCTAACAAAATTCTAAAAATCTACATGTAGATCAGGTAAAAGAAACGTTAACACGTATTTCAAGCATAGTAATAAATGGAGTTGATGAAACATATAATTGTAAAGTAGGCGTTATAAAGCTTAATGGTAAGAAATTTATCATCATTATAAGACTTTCGGCTATTCGCGATTTTCTCTTATCTAACCTTGGGACTTGTATCTATTTGAATTGCATAAAATTACAATTTCTTTCCAACCAAAATAAAACGTGATTAGGTAGATGAGATGAAGATGGAAGTGAAGTGAACTGAACTGAATTAGAGATAATGATATATGAATGAAATAAAATTTGAAGAAATGATATGGAGGATAACGACTTATTGATATCTATTTATTCATACTTTGGAATGAACCATCTTAATTATTGTGGATTGAAGATAATTCTAATTAAATTATGAGGTAAAAGTGGACTGTTTATGTGAAGTGATTGAATCAGAACAAGTGAACTGATAAGCTAAGAATTAAATAGTTGATCCTAAATTAGAATTGACGCATTAAGTGGGATTCGAGAGAGAGTGACTTTATGTATCATTTATTGATAAATAAAGTATTTTATCTGGTTGTTTCAATTGGACTTCAATGTTTATTGAGTTTTATGTTAGACTGAGATATGGCTGTAAAGTTGAGAATAATGATGGAGAATTATCATAATTATATAAATACAAAATATTTCCAAAAGAAAAGAATGCTCATTATTTTGTAAATTCTTATATTTTCCAGCAATATGCAAAAGAAAAACGCTTGAAATTGGTATTAGGAATAATGAAATGATCAAAAATTTATAAAGAAAAGGGAAAAAAATTAAAAAAATAATGCAATATTTTCTGTTTCTCATATTTCCAATAATTCTTTTAGGAATAATTACATTTAAAAATGAGCAGCATAGCAAATACAACTTTTATGTGTATATGTTAATTTATGTATGTTAAGAATGACACATCATTCAAATAACAAGAAAAGAAATACTATTTTGGAAAAGTTCCCGAATAATAAATCGTTTTTAAACATACTCATTTAGCCATCGTTTTGTTTTATAGCTCAATTTCAGATTCTCGCTTTCTCTATTCTCATAAGTGGCGAAAACTATACGGAATTTCTCATTTTCTTACATACCATATACTAACCGTTTATTTTCTTCATAAAGTATTGCAAGGGAAGTAATTAAAAAGCTTTTCTAGATAAAGCATAATTCCTTTATTATTCTTAGTTAAGATAATGTACAAAAAGGAAAAAACAATTTAATAAGGAACACACATTTATCAAGTAATCATTGAAAAATATAGGAAAATAATCTGACTGTTCTGAGTCAAAATAAGACTTATTTTTTCTTCTACAAAGTTTATTTTATTTAAATTATATCCATCCCATACGTTAATAAGTATTGTGCTGAAGTATTGTTTCTAAATTTATTTTTTATCCAAAAAATAAGTGTATTAAAATTAAGCTTTTTGCAGTGATCGACACTATAATATATTGTCTTAGGTCATATTTATATCTATATATGATCGTTTCATTTAAGAAGTTATGGCTTATTTAAAATAAACACTAACAAATTATAATTTACCAAATTCCAAATAATGAAGTGCTGTGGTGTTTTAAGAAATGGTTAGCCGTGACACACCTGTCTAACAATCGTGTTGTGATGCATAAAATTGTTTTTGTGCATATTTCTGTAAGTATATTTTGTGACAATTAAAGAAACGAAAGGAAAATAATTATGTAATAAGCGTTTATACAACTGTTTTGTTTATAACTCTGTTTATTGACAGTTAAAATGGATTAAAATTTAATTTTACCCCAAAAAATAGGGAGAGTTCCCCTCCCTTGCCTCCTTAACTACCGCCACTGATTTTTACTAGAAAATAAATATTCTTATCTTAAATGGATTAAATTCTTCAAAAATGAATTTGCAAACACTTCTCAAGTAAACGAGTTCAAAAGTTAATAGGCCGCAAGGGAAATATTCTAAGTATAATAGATTAAACTTAGTATTCATCCATAGCAATAATGTCAAATATTCTACACGTATTCAATCGGTTTCAAATAATCGCAAAATAAAGCACATATGTTTGATTAGTTAGCTATAAGATTTAGCTTTCACATTTTATTGTAAGTCGAGTTCTAAGGATATATATTTTTTTAATTTTATTTTTTTTAAAATTTTAAAATTTGTTTTGTTGCAATGGAAGCACGTGAGATCTATTGATTGATCATGAGTGTAGGAACTTTGTATTTTTTAACCACTACCCGGTGGCGAGAACGACACTTGATCTGACAACATATTCTGTTAATCTCTACACCACGCCAACGTGAGGAATTTGTACCTTGATAAATTTAACGCTTATCAGCCTAGTTGCATGAGGATCTTCGGAAGGAAAAAAACCAAATCCCCTACCCCTCGATTGCAAGAACACTTTTTATGAAATCTGCGAGCTCGGTTGTAACAAGTGTAACTTGAGCTACTCGCAAGCCTTAGCTCACTTCTGGTATACTTTCTGATTTTATATTGAAATTTCTAGCTCCTTCGAACCAACCAAAACGTAATTAAGCGAATTAGATAAGGGTTAAAAGATGTTTGGGAATTTATATAAAAGCCACGGAGAATTGAACCTATGATAGTAGAAAGGTAACTGTTATAGAAAAGTAACTTAGACTGCATATAACACGCGGAATATAACACTTTGTAAAGAAATTGTTCTTGCAAGAATAAGGATCTGATGTTGCTTGGTTGAAACTACCTCTGTTTTTGATTAAAATTTCAGCTTGGATCGGAGTATCCAAGTAAACGTAATATTTTGTTTTTTAATATAAAAAAAATCACTGTTCCACAAAATAAAACAGTGAACTGGTGCAAAACATTTCCCTTTGATAACATGAATAAATAGGGTTTTGAAAATTACTTCGATTATTTTATTTTCGCAATTAGACTTTACTTGGCTTAAAATTAATACGGCAGACAAGAGCAGATATAAAGATATGCGGCAAAAGTTATTAAATTAGAAATGAAATGATAGGTATTCTTTTTTTTATTCCCTCCTCTTAATTTATAATTATGGCATTGATAATGAACAAAATATAACTCAACGAATGAGACTCGTGGTGGAATCGTAAGAAATCTAGAACAGTTATCTGTTTCCTTGAAATAGATCGCGCGTACATGACTTTGAATAGATCATTTTCAAGGTCTTATGTTAGATAACCAAGAGGGATATTTAACTCTAAAGTATTTAACAAATGTTGAGTTTTCTATTCTCAGAAACTAGCAAAGTTTGAAACTAATATGAGGGATTGTTATATGCAAAAGGTAAACAGTGTGAAACAGTGTTAAGGTAAACAGTGTGAAATTCTGTGCTCATCGTTTTCTCAAATGTGATACTATACATGAGGCAGAATTTTAAAATGGTGGAAACAGACTTTGTATTACTTATTTTTGAAGATGTGGAACAAAAAGCGAAATCAATTAATAAAAATTTCTACACATATCATTTATTTTCAGAATTCTAAAGTAAAAAACTGTTTATTAATTCATATACTCACATACACGCTTATCAACGCAAATTCAAATCCTTCACATTTTAAAAAATATTGAAGTGTCTATATATATATATATATATATATATATATATATATATATATATATAT
>BMAW01064943.1:173870-218731 GCA_019974015.1 Nephila pilipes | reverse complement strand
AGAGTATATATATATATATATATACATATATATATATAGAGAGAGAGAGAGAGAGAGAGGCATTTACATTGCAGACAGACAGATGACAGTACGCATTTATCGTGATGACAGACAGCATTTACGACAGCATTTTCGCGATGCGATGCATACGCATTTATTGCGACGCACGCATTACCGCCACGCACGCACGCGTACGCACGCACGCACGCCACGCACGCACGCATTGTGATGTACAGACAGACAGACGCATTTTCTGTGACAGTATTTATTGCATTTTATTTATCGTGATGACAGCCGTGATGACAGACAGACAGGACAGACAGACAGATGACAGACAGACAAGATGACAGATGCGGCTGCACGCCGCTAATGCTAACGTTCCATGACGCTACCACGCCGCTATCGGCACGCGACAGACAGACGCCACGCTGCCCGCCACGCCATCGCCATCAAACACACGCCATTGCCACGTCACAAGACAGCATCGGCTGCCAACGCGCCGATCACTGATTCAAAAATGAACGTATAAATCATGGGAGAAAAATTACAGGTATTAATTTTATTTATTTATTTTTTGAAATTCGAAACAACTGAGAATATAAATAAATTTAAAAAAAGAACATTAAGTTATAGGAGGCTGTTAGACTTCCGTTTAAATGTCGGTTACGGGAGGCGTCATTTTAGGTTCAGGAAAAAGATTTTCGCTAGTGTAACAGTATTTTATCACTTGGGATAAGTTATACAATGACAACAATTGCAGATATTTTAAAGCATACATAGAAAAATAAAGGACGAAGGAGCCTACGACATAATCTAATTCCCTTGAGTCATTGGCCCTCACAGAGGCGTTTCGCCTGGTCGCTAGAGGACGTCTCTGCTGCTTGGAGTAGGCAGTAGGCAGTTAATATAAGATCGGTTATACGATAATATAATTTGCTTTAGACGAGACTTGTAGTTAAACAGGTTTTAATGAATCCCCCTCCCCTCACAGAGTTAATACTTTTTCACTATGATTGGTAAAAACCATATATCAAAATAATAAAAAATGAACTTTTCCAGAAAATTGCACACAATAATGCATTAAGAATACAAAATAGAAAAATACCTTACAATAACTACATCTAAGTTAACTTCTTATATATATATATATATATATATATATATATATATATATACAGAGAGAGAGAGATTAAAAATTCCCATAAATACAGATCTAATTAATGAGCTGAAAATGAAATCAAGAATATAATCCTTATACACAAATTCACATGCGCTATCTGAATACATTTTGTGAGGGGTATCAATCTAAAAATCCCATCAGAAATGACAAAGATTAAGAAAATTTCTTTAATTATTTCGCAAGAAACAAAAATTGTAGAATTGCTAGAAGATTCTTTATTTGAGAAAAAATATTTAAATTTTAAAATTATAAAAGTCTTATGTAGTCCAATTAATTATATATCTAAATCTCAAAAATATTTTCATTGCTTATTAATTAGATTTGTGTTAATGCGAATATTTCATATGAATAAGTTAATTTAGAGATAGTTACTTTTAGATATTTTTCTATTTTGTATTCTCAATACATTTCTGTGCGCAGTATCTTGGAAAGTTTATTTTTTGTTCTTTTGATATTCTGCTTCCTTAGCTCTAATTATAAAGTAATAGCTGCGATGCAAGTGGCCTAAGTCCCACTCAAAACCACAAAGTCCAATCATCCCATCCTTAGTCCAAAGACCTGAGGCAAGACAGTCATATCCATCTACATCCCTCCTGGTTCCCCTTCCAATAGCCTTAGTTATCTGAACTCCTCACAACAAACATTCTTAACGCCTATGACCTACTCTTCCCCATACATGCATATTATTATTATGTACATGTGACATGTTATTATTATTAGATGATATTATTATTATTATATTATTATTATATTATTATTATATATATACATATTATTATTATTATGTTATATTATTATTATTATTATACATATATATTGGCTTATTGGTTAGTAGTTATACATACATATACATACATATGCATATACGTATGATGTATTATACATATACATATGTATATGCATATACATGTGTACATATATATATGCATATACATACATATGTGTTATAAGAGTTACATATACATATTATTGTATAGCTATGGCTACAGTTACATACATGTTGCATATGTGGCTAATATACATGTATGGCATACATGTATACATATATGTGGCTAAGGCATATACATACATGCATATGTATATGCATAGGTAGCACTACCAAAAGTTTTCCTACTCATGCCTGCCGCCAAAACCTTTCTTACCCATGGCAGCAACTCTCGGCCACCGTTTTCCTCGGCATTTCACGCGGCAGTTTTCAACAGAAAATGAGAGAAAATAACAGCTACATAAAATATTTTATTTCGCTTATTCTTAGGTTCTGCTCTACTACTTATATGGAACAAATGAAATTGCTTGAATTGATTGGAGTCATTTCAATAAAAAATTAATCTTTTCTTCCTCTCAAGAGAAGCATCGCAATTTACAAAATATGTTATAGTTAAATTGATTCTTGACTTAATATAAAGAATGAAACTGAAATTTAATTTCTGTATAAACATGAATTATTTATATATCTGAATATATCCTCATTATTTAGGAATTTAAAATTATTGTAATATGTAAATACATTGAGATTAGATGAGGATCTCTCATGACTGTATAGATTTAAAGATGAATTATATATTTTAACTAGTGGTTTGAAAACAATAAATTATTTGCAGAAAAATATATTAATGGTATAAAGATTAATAATGTTTTTTTTTTTTTTGTTCATTAAATCAAAAAAACGCCTTATATATTATAATGTTTTATGGGAGTCGTCCTCCTATACCTGATGGGGCTCGTTAAATTGGCTGTTTTGATGTACCTTTCAAATCTGTTATAGATAGTTAAGCTTGAAATTTTTACACAAGTAAAATATATCTGTCTTATAATACTGAAATGAGCTTTTTAGCTAATTTTAATTTTATCAATTTTACAAAATATTATATCAAACATTGTCAAATTTCACTCTTTTTCTATATAAAAAACTTTGCAAAATACATTTTTTCAATTTTTATACAAAAGCTCATTCTTGTATATATTAGTGTAAGCATTATGAATACGTCCTACAAAAATTACAATAAGGTATATGAACAGTAGTTTCTAGAAAAGGCATATCGAATATGAAATCTTACATTTTGAGATAAATGAGTTTTAACGCAAAAAAGTACTTCTGCACGACAAAACATTCCTGTCCTATACTCTAAATTCCATCCACATTTTTTTTAATTTCATCATCCTTTTCTTTTGAGCCTTTTTTTCCTTTCTAACATCTTTTGTTTTTTGTAAACAAGAATATCGAGCTTTAATACTTCTTTGTCGAGACGTTCTACTGTTTGTATCGTATAGTCACCCAGGTCTAATGTTCACAATTTTTCTCAAATTTGTAGTTTGATATATTACCTATATTGAACGCAGATACAGTATCATACGTACCTAAAGAGATATTTATATGTACAAAAGTTTTCTTTGGTACACGAGACCATATAACGTTATTTACACTTCTTACTTGGGTTTTGCACAGCCATAAACACTTTTCTAGTTCTGGATTGATAACTTCAAAAAATGGGTCGCATAGTCTCCACAACAGCAACAGGTAAACTGTTTTTTATGATGATAGGTTTCTACAACTCTGCCTTTCTAAACAGCAATACGTAACGAAGTACAGTGTCTTTGTTTGTGTGTGTGTGTGTGTGTGTGTGTGTGTGTGTGTGTAAAACATATAATATTAGAGAGTAACACTATTCAAAGGGATGATTTCTTAATCTAATAAGAGAAAATATTAAGCAACTTAAAATATTTGTATCGTTTATTCTTACCAATATGTGAAAGGAATTGAATAAAAAAGTTTTTTCCCTGAATTACGTCTGTCACCTCATTAAAAATTAATCTTTTCTTAACCTGCATGTATTACGGAGAAGAACTACAATATTCCTCACCAATTTGTTTTTCTCCTAGAGGATTTTCTCTAACTTTCCTCAATGTAATAAGATTTCATTGTCATTTATTATGCATAGTGGGTTTTTTTCACTTGTAACTGTAGGAAAAAGGTCTAGAAGACATAACAGAAGAGAGTAACAGAAAATGAGAGAGAAAATGTTCAGCTACATAAAATATTTTTATCGCTTATTCTTATAAGTCTTTTTTTTTCTCTTATTCTTACCAATATATGAAACAAATGAAATAAAAAGTGTTTTTTTCGAATTGATTGGAGTCATTTCAATAAAAATTAATCTTTTCCTTCCCCCCCAAGAGAGAAAATAACGTAAATTTACAAAATATGTTTATAGTTAAACGATTCCTTTTAATTTAATATAAATAACGAAACTGAAATTTAATTTCGCATAAACATGAATTATTTACATGATATCTGAATATAATTTACTATTTTAGGAATTTAAAATCATTGCACATGTAAATACATTTGTGAGAGGATGTTAATATTTATAGACCCTCATGAGTTGTATAGATTTAAATATTTAAATTATATATTTTAATCAGTGGTTTGAAAACAACAAATTATTTGCAGAAAAATAACATATTAATGGTGCATAAAGATTAACAATGTTTTTTTTTTTTTTGTTCATTAAATTCAAAACGCCTTATATATTATAATGTTTTAAGGGGAGTCGGAACCTCCTATACCGATAATGTTAAATTGGCTGTTTTCGATGTACCTTTTCTCAAAATCTATTATAGATACAAGTTTGAAATTTTTTACACAAGTAAAATACATCTGTCTTATAATACTGAAATGAGCTTTTAGCTAATTTTTAATTTTTTATCAATTTACAAAATATTATATCAAACATTGTCAAATTTCACTCTTTTTTCATATAAAAAAATTTGCAAAAAATACATTTTTCAATTTTTTACAAAAAGCTCATTTCAGTATATATTAGCAAGCATTATGAACATGTCCTACAAAAATTACACATATATGAACAGTAGTTTCTTAGAAAAGGTACATCGAACATGAAAAATTCACATTTTGAGATAAATGAGTTTTAACGTAAAAGTACTTACCTATCAAAACATTCCTGCCCCATACTCTAAATTATCCACATTTTTTTTAATTTCATCATCCTCTCTTTTCTTTTTGAGCCTTTTTTCCTTTCTAACATCTTTTGTTTTTTGTAAACAAGAATATCGAGCTTTTAACAGCCTCTCTTTGTCGAGACGTTTCATTGCCTGTATCGTATAGTCACCAGGCTCAATGTTCAATTTTCTCAAAATTTGTAGTTTTGATACATTACCTATATTGAACGCAGATACAGCATCATACGTACCTAAAGAGAGGGCTTCTATATGTACAAAAGTTTTCTTTGGTACACGAGACCATATAACGTTATTTACACTTTCATTTGGGTTTTGGGTACAGCCATGCAAACACTTTTTCAATAGTTCTGGATTGGATAAATCCCTAAAAATGGGTCGCATAGTCTCCACAACAGCAACAGGTAAACTGTTTTTATGATGATAGGTTTCCCCAAGCAACTCTGCCTTTCTAAACTTGCACCATGTATCGGCATCTGATGGGCAAAATCCATGCTGAGGTTTTTCATCAGTCGACAGTTTGTGTAAAAATATTGCCCACACGGCTTGTCGCATATCTTTTACACTGGACAAATTTCTTCGAATGGCTAGACCGTAATAGGTTTGTAGACGATCAATTTCTGCTTCTGTCAGCCTGTTTTTGCCAGACAAAGGTTTACCGTCTGAAAGCTTTTGACCTCTCATCTTTGCTTTCAAGCGCCGAAGACGTGTCCCCATTCTCTTCATTACATATCCAAGACATTCTAATTTTGTCACTGCACACTCGTTCCCATACACATTGTTCTCTACTATGGAATCATATGCTTTCGAATCCCCATCACCCAAGTATCTTGTGTATCGAACGTTGTACTTCGATTCAGAACGGCGAAAAATTGATAGAGCACCTGTCACCTCCATTTTGCCACTATAACCAACAAAATTTCTTTTACAGTTTTGAAGATGCTTAGTTTTGTTCGGACAAATACAATGTTTGGATAATATTTCCACATCAATTACTTTACCTGTATCCACACTTGTAACTGTCACTACACCATTTTTCGAAGAAAAGCCTCGTTTCTGCCAGCTACCATCAACCGCAACAGCAAAGTCTCTTCCTCCTTCATTTTCTTCAACAGCTTCATGAACTGCTTCTGCCATACTTTCTTCGCAAGTTTCTCTAGCTGCTTGCAGTAAATTATTATTAAATTTTGTAAATTTTGTAGGTGGTGGTGGAAGATTCATAATACCGCAAAACATTACTGCAGATTCAGCCCCTTTCCCTATGCATCGCATGGCATAAACTAACCTATTATTGACTTCAAAATTATTGCCACACTGCTTAGAATTATAAAAAGTATATTTATAATCACAAGAAGGACATTTTATATCAAACTGAACAGCTTCACCACAGTTTTTTTCATGTTGTAACAATCTAATTCCTTGTTTACCACACTTTAAACATTTTACAGCTTCAAAAAGTGCATAGGCTAAAAGATTGATATCCATAATGACATTCCTAAAACCAGAATAAGTATCATTCGAATATGATGTATCCATATTTTTGACCTTCTTTTCACTGGAAGATACATTTATTTCTTCCTTGGAATGTTTTGCTACATCACTATTTCCTTTAGAAGAGTCATTACTTTCACATCTGCCTTTGTTAAAATGTCCTTTCCTTTTTTTAAAAATTCTTGTCTTTGATCTAGGCATGATAAAATCGCTTGAAAACAACAATTTAAAATAATTTAGCTATGTGTTTTGATACAAACACTAACTAAAAAGAACAACAAATATTTGCAATAATTCAGTTATATGTTTTGAAACAAACACTAACTAAAATGAACAAGCTCGTAGTAGTCGAACTAAAACGTGCTTATGCAAGTATAAACAAATATCTATCAGTCACAGATACAGTGAAACTTCTTAAGAGCAAATGCAAATAAAAGAAAGGCTCATTTATAACGAAAGTTTAAAAAAATTCATTTAGAGTAGCACATAGTATTATCGTCCAAAAATGAAGTGCGTTGTTTACATTTTTTGGCCCTTTAAATGGGCGTGGCCCCGTTTCAATGCTTATTTAAAACTAAGTTTTTGAAGCTTTTAATTATCGTAGAGATAAAAATAAGGTATCTTTAGAAAGGTGAAAAGCTATACAATTTGGAAATAAAAAAATCTCAAATCATGATTTTTTGAAAAATTTGACGTTCCGACACCCCTTAAGAGAAGTTCTTAGCCGCATCACAATAGATAACATTCATGAATGCTGCAATCAGTCAAAATGACAAAATACATCGCATTCGTGTTGAAAATAAACATGTTTAATCCAAATGTTCAGCGAAAAGGAAGAGGGAGGGGGAGAAGAGAAGGACTTCTAAATAAAGTGTCAACTTCTTTCTCTCCAAATCACTTTCAAAAACCGATTAAAAACCATTTCCTATTTTTTAAAAGAAGAAAGAAGAGAAAAAAAAAATGAGAGAAACATTTTTTTTCCCTTATCGGTTTCGGACATTTCATCAGAACTGCGAAGTATTGCTAGACTAGGGATGATTAATTGTATCCGGTGTGTAGACTCCTAAGGTCAAGCATAGAATAAATAAAACAAAATCCCTGCTCAGAGGAGAAATGAAAAAGAAAAGAAAATCTAAGATATGCCCCATGCGCGAAAAGCAGGGGCGGCGACATTCTCTGGGGCATATGGTGCGATCATTTCCTGTAGTGCCGGCGCTGACCTTAATGTTTTCTCCGTTTGAAGAATGGATTTTGATACGATGTCGCTATCGGTTTCCTTCGACTGATAGTCCAATATTGATCTGTTCCTTCCCTGGTATATTACACCTAAATGGTAGAGCTCGCCGAATTTTTTCACACATACACACTCGCATTCACTCTGTACTAACTTTAGTTCTTGTTTTTTCCCTCCTCTTTCGCCTGTTTTTAGATTCTTTCTTCTTTTCGATACATAAATGATTTTTTCCCCCTCCGCGTTCTGAGCGCTGGTGACCAGTATGGAGTGATAAATAGATGCTAAGAAGAACCCAAGCTAAGTTCTATGAATTAATAACATTAAGATGAAAGAAAGAAGAATGACGACGGGATAACTAATATTCGGCATGAAAAAACGCTCGAAATGTTTATGATTTTTTTTTATAATAGTTCTTAAGTTCGAATGTGATTAAAAAGTTATTTTCGTATTTTTCTCAATCCTATTAACACTAACGAAATCTGAAAAATATAGATCTATACTTATCAATAAAAAATATTGCCTTTTCTTGTGTTATAGAATTCTAATCAAACTTGGAAGTCTTTTTAATAACATAATATTCCATTATTTATAACGCATTTTACTTTTATTATCATAAAAGAGAGATCATCGTGTTTTAATAAGGTTTGTATTACTATTCTGATTTAATCAGAATTTTCTTGCATAAAATATATTCCAAAATATTAATATTAAATTTATTACTAACTATATATAAATAAATTACCTACGTATGTAATGTACAATACGATGAACAAGTATACGTATAAAGCATGATAAATAAATAAATTGCCTAAGTATAGAATGAACAGCAAGATAAAGGTACGGTACGATGAGCAAATATAAATATAAAGCATGACTCATACAATTGTATGAGTGCAGTATTTAAATTTATAAAATTATTTGAACATTTGTTTGCCTGAAATCTGTTCTAATTGGAGGATTTTTTTATGTAAGGTCCCTGGCAGTTTTCAAAATTTCTTCTCAAAATATTGGTAACTGATCTATCAAACAAAGATTTTTCAATATTATTTCAATTTTTTTCAAAGAAATTAAGAATTGCTTACTCACTCATAAAAATGTGACATTGAATGGAAATATTACTGATTTTAAGCGTTCAACGATTAAAAAAATTTCATTTTAAGTATAAAAGTTGACGTTAAATATTTTCAAATGAGTCATTATCTTACTTAAAAACAACTTAAGGTCCATTACTTTTTTTTAATGAAATATAAATATATTTGATCACACCTAATTAAAACTGGTTAACTGATGCAATTTGTTATTTAAAAACAATAATAAGTAAAATAATCAAACGATATTCTCAATGACTGAAAAAGTTCCAATTTTTATTCAACAATAAATAAACTCATCGTAAATAGAGAAGATACACAATTCCTTAAGGAATTATAATAAATCAATGTATTTTTGAAATGTAAATTTTATTATAGTGCATAAGATTTTTACGTGCTTTTTTAAAACATATAATTGCGTCATTAATATTTTAAGAGCCTATATAAAGTATAATTCAAAGAAATGCTTTACACCCAGATATTATCAGCAACAAATAAAAGGAACTAAAACGATACTATTATATTTTAGAACTTGTTAATAAAGCATTTGCTTAAGATATTATGCTCTTTTTTTCTTTCGATAAAGAAAAAATAATTATAATTAACTTTAGCTGTTAATAAGCTTGGTTCCATGAAAAATTTATTATTCCTCCCCAAAACAGAATTACTGTCAAAAAATTTCGTAGACATAAATTAATAGGAAAAATCAAAAAATAATCCTAGTCAAAAAATTTATTGAATGGTGGCGTAGGAATGAAACATAAAACGCGTTTTTAGATAAAAAAAAATTAAATATAATTTCAGGTTTGGGTAAATATAGTTACGAAAGTTATTCAAAAATTATTTTATTTTATTCTAGAATTTGAATTAATAACATACTTTTTTCTTATTTTGTGAGAAAATATTTCTTATTAGTGAGAATGTATTTTAATTCAGTAATTTATAAGAATGAATAAGTGAATAAGAATGTATCTCATTTCAATCAAGATAATATGTCTAAATAGTATTTTTTCTCGTCGTTTTCATTACGCCTTAAAATATTTCTTTGAAGAGCTGCATTTGTGCATATGAAATAATTTAAATTCCGAAAACTTTACTGTTTACATCATGTTAAATAATATAATAATTTAATTAGATTTTAACATTTTTATTTTGCAGATGTGTTTTTATTTAGGAATTAAGAGAGTAAATCAGTGTTTAAATTTCTGTAAATGAGTCAGTATCATTTTTTATACTCAAAGAATGAATCTATTTACCCATTATTTTCCTTGTAGTTTTCTTTTTAATTTCTTTTAAATTTAATGTCTTTCTAGCTACAAAAATTTCAAAATCCTGAAAGGAAAAAAAACAAAGAAATGTTAAAATTCTCTTTACACGTTTTGTACAATATCTAAACATGCAATTTTTATAACAGAATTCCCTAGAATTACAAAAATAAATAAGTAAATAAATAAAATAAAACAAAATAAAATAAAATAAATAAAAATAACCATTATATCCTTATCTCTTTTACATCTGACCAGATCACAAACGTAAAACCGACGCTTATCACGTCTTTGTTCCCATTTTTAAATTTCGATAAATTAGTCATTATCATTTTCTTATATTTAATGAATGAATTTCTTTAGAGTTAAATTGCATCATTTTTCATTTTTTTTCTTTCTGAATACTGATTCACTAAATTTAATGTCTTCCTATCTACAGAATACTAAAAGCTCCTGAGGGAAAAAATAAAGAAATGTTAAAAATTATTTTACACTTTTCGCACAGTATCTATACCAACAATTTTTGCAACACAATGCTCTCGAATTACCAAAAAAATTAAAACATTTGCCTTAACTCTCTTATACCAGACAAGAGCACAAAAGTAAAACCGTCGCTTATTACGACTCTGTCTCCTCCTCCATAAAACAGAGAGAAAGAAAAAGAAGAATAAAAACCGAGAAACGTATCAAGTGAATGAATAACAACCTAAAACCTCACGTGAATAACAAACACCAAGAAGAAATGACACATTTCAAACAAATCCCTACTTTTGCTAAGGATTTTCCTTTGGTATTCCGCGCAAGTCAGTATTTATAGCGCAGGGGCTGACGCTCTCTTTACCACCTTGACGACTGATCTCAGGGATTGGCCACTCTTTTGTCACTACTCCGTGTACACTGTACACAGGCCTTTTAGATGGGGTTAGTGTTAAGAGAAGAGATATTTGTAAAAAGGAATGACTATGAGTGTTGATCCCGATGGTACAGGGATTTAGACGCAATAAAAACAAGTGAGTAACTTTCTTTTCGGGAACAGAGCTTTATTTGTTCTTCCCTCGGCGGGGATCAAAGTGGATTGAAGGACGTAATGAAATGTTAAGCTGCTAAGTGTGTGGTGGCTTTGATTTCATTTTTGGGTGGGATATTTTTATGGGGGTCTAAATTAACCAAATCGCTGATTTTGAATATATGCCGCGTTTTGTTGGGGGATAAAATTGTCCTTTTTTTGTTATGGGTTTCGTGTAATTTGGATACAAATTTTCAAATGGAAAGCTCCTATTCTGGGAGTAATTCAAATGTCTTTAAAGAACATTAATTTTCCAGTAATAACAAAGGTAAATTTACATTTATTTCAATTTACACTGTGGTATTTGGAAAATTTTAAACTGTGATTAGTTGTATAGAATGAACCCTAAATACATGTCACACATTATTTGAAAGGAAAAATTGAGAAATTGAAATATGAAAGAAGTTATATGTAATTAGTCATTTATGTCAACGCATGATGTGTATATATATGTTATTACATGATGCATAATGCTGGAGTAGTAAGTGATATGAGTGATTGTTTATTTACGTCGCACTTAGAAGCAACACGAGAGCTATTGGTGACGAACGAGGTCGGTACCTGAGCTGGCATTTCCTACTCCAAACTTCCACACCCCGAAAACGGGAATATTTGAGACCCCGATAGATTCAACTTGGATCAGCCCCGTTACATTGCGGGTTTTTAGTTGCGTCAAAGCTTTAACACACGGCTCAATGAAAATAACTTTTCGGGCGCAGATCGCTAAAGAAGTATTTGCATTTGATGAATAAAATATGTGGGGTTTTCTTGATATATTCTTTAACAATCATTAATATATTTTCCCTTAACCAATGCTTTTCATTCTAACTTAGTCTACATCCTGGTAAAAGCTCATAGAATAGAAACATATTTATTTATACTTTTAAAAAATAAATGACTTCCAATTACAGCCTGTCTCTTGACGCAATATCAGAATTGATTTTTATTACAGTGTAAATAATTTCTTATCTATATATTTATTACTTCTTACTGTACTTAAGTTGCTGTAAATACTTTTATTTAAGCGAATTTAGATCAACAAGACTAAGTACATATTTATTTTTACAGTATTAATCTGTGTTCAAACAACCATAATCGTATTTTCTCACTTTCTATGGATTTAATGGATAACTTGCAAAATAACCAGGTTGTGCTTATTTCGTTTCTTAATTAAAAGTTTTTAAAATTCAACTAAAAAAGATTCAAAACAAAGTTTACCAGCTATACTTCAACAGATATAAAGGTAAATTCAAACACTGAGTCAAACGATTTTTTTTACTGTCACACATTTTAAGATTTCCTTTTTCTTTCATTGTTAATAAATAGGCAAATTTTAATCAATTATTTTTTTATAAATTGTGTAAACAATTTATTGACTACTTATTTTCTAAATGATATGATTTTCTTTCTATGACGTTATAATGGTAGTTCAAATATATAGTTATTCTTGTTAAAAAACATTCAATTTAAATTAAAAGATCCGATGAAATTTTTTAAATTCATATCCCAACTTAAAATATTCCCATTCTCAAGTCACCATGAGCATAGCCTTTTCCCCTTTATATTTTTAAGTACTGTCTTCATCAGTATTTCATGAAATATCCAACTGGGGAACTTAAATAAATTTAAATTGTATCAATCAATTTTATTTTATTTTTATCTTGTAATGGGATAAATCTTAAACTTAATTTTATTTTACCAATATTGCTGTAAATGAAGGCGATTGATTTCATGCCCTCTAAATATATACTAGAGTCTTATTTTATGTATTTTTCAAAACGCGTTGCTTTCGTCTCTCTACACAGAACGAATATCACACCGAATATGGCTGAAAAACATTAATTTTCAATTTCACAGAATCGTTCGGGTTTGAATAAAAGAAAATTTTACTTACATTTCCGAGTGAGTGGGGAAACGAAATTCGGAAGGAGGAGAGAAAAACCCCTGGAGATTCCAGTCAAATTTAATCTGAACTGGGCGAAAAGGATAAAATATTCTGGAAAAGGAAATCGCCCCATTTCTTTATGCAGAACCCAGTCGATGGCAGGTTTTTGCACGAGAGTAAGAGAGAAAGAGAGAGAGAGAAAAAAAAAAGAAGGGAGAAAGCAACTCAGGCCACATCCATCTTGACAGTGGCGGGCCACTGATGTATTCGAAACCATTGTGTAACACAAGAGTTGGAAGAAAATGGAAAAAATCGGGAGGGGACAAGAGATCCTAATGGCTGTTCTTCGGGATCGGATCCCTGAGTCAGGGTCTGATATTGCAAAAGCATGTCCGAGTCAGTAGATCGGAAACAAACATGTCCCAACTTGAGGGGCGGAGGGCGGAGAACATGCGAGCTACAACAGACTTATATATTGCCCGGAACACTACCATGCTAAGGTATCTTCTCCATTTTCGGTGCATGCCGCAGTGAAAGGGCTCTATATCTGATAACGTAGACATATTTGGTCACATTTTCTATAGAAAATCAAACTCAGGGAAATATTTAATCAAAACAGTTGTGGATATTTGTTGTGAATATTTTTTTTAAAATTCTCTATCGCTTGCTTCTATCAAATGATATGTGAAGATTTTCTAAAATGCGCACGAAAAATTACCGATGGAGTTTCCCTTTCATTTGTAGCGTAAACAAAAAGATTTTTTAAAAAAAATGATGATGTAAATTAAAATTAAATACTACTGTTTCTAGGGACAAAACTTTACTACGTGATTTAGCAATAGAAATTATAGATAATATTCCTTTTTTTTTTCCCTTCTTAGCTTACGTTCATGGAAATAATTCTAAAATTTATTTAAAATTTTTGGTGCATGCCATATTGTAAGGGTTCTATATCTGATTAACGTATACATGTTTGGTTACATTTTCAATAATACTTCACGCTTAGCAAAATATTTAATCAAAACAGTTACGCATATTTACTCATTGTGCTTAAAAATTTTCTATTACCTACCCACTCGTTCTATCAAATTTAATTTCTAGAATATAAAAAACATCACCATTTATTATTATTATTTTACATTTGTAAGCAAAACAAGAATTTTAAGAGTATATAATGGTACAAATTAAAATTAAATTCTAGTATTACCTGTAAAATTTTTTTTTTCTTTTACTTTATCATTTAGCGATAAAAATTATAGATCATATCGATTTTTTTTCCTGATTTAGTTATATTCATGGGAATAATTCTAAAATTTATGAACAAATAAAGTTAATTTTCTTGCCCTGATCTTAAATACAGTAGAATTTTTCAATAAGGGTCATCCACAGGAACAGACATTTCGTTCCTGAAATAAAAATGTCCCATAATAAATGGTAATTACCGTATTAGCCTGAATATAACGCGATAATTTTTAACTAATCATTTCCCGTTAAAATCTTGACTCACGCTAAATTCGAGGTCTAGCTAAAGGAATGTAACAACTCTTTTAATTAATTTATCTTAAATAATATTAATAAATTATAAAAATAAATGCTAAATAAAAAATAACAAAGAGCAGTGTTATTAGTTATTTTAAATAAATTTTCTCTGACTAAATCACATTAAATTCATCATTTCCCCACCCTTCTAAGACTTAAAATACAGATATCTTATTAAAATCTAAATTTCATTTAATTTCAAAATTTTCCCCAATACTCTTTTTAAATAACCAAATATTTTATTTTGTTTACTTTCCTTTAAATATATATGTTATCTGAAATGTTAAGTCATTCTATCTGCTAATGTATTGAAATAAATCTTACAGTTACTAAACTTTCATTCGCATTTATTTCTTGAAATATCTCATAATGATAAACATTGATTAATTTTTTTTAATTTTTTTTGTTTTAGTGATGGTTCTTGTTACTACGAATTCTGAATTTGCTGTAGACTATTTATATCATGCATCTTAATATTCTATTGACCTAACTACTTTTGTGTTCCAATGTCTCAGTAAAATTCTCCATATAAATATAATCTTACCCCAGATGGACTAAAATAACACTGTTCGATAAAGTCTTTTTAGATGATAATAATACATTTTTAATTAATTCAAAATTTTACAACTATTTCTTCTTGTATGATGTATTGAATATGCGCGGCATACTTTTCTTAAAAAGAATTATAATGCATTTATTTCTATTAACCATGACTTAATTATAAAACAAATTATTATAATAATGGAAAATTTATAGTTATTTTTTTAATAAAAATCCTCAGGTTACTGTGAAATATAAGCGGAATCATGAAATGAAAAAACTTTTTTTTTGAATAAGTTACATAAATAACGAAATTTACTACAGTCTACTTGACACAAGATTTTATTTAATTAATGATTTGTAGCTCAATCAACTTTTAACCAATTCAAGTCAAAAATTACTTAATTAATTAATTCAAGTCACTTTTCCTTCTACAATTTTATTAAGCAAAGATAAGTGTAAAACAAATGCATAATTTTTCGAATAGTCTCCATCTTTAATAATATACTTGGTCCAGGGAGTCAAAAGCTTCTGTTTGCCTTCCTGGTAGAAGATTTTCTGTTGGTCGGGAAGCCACTTCTGCACCGCATTCCGAATGTCCATGTTTGAGTCAAATGGGTCTCAAACGTCCTTGTTGAAAAGTTCATTTTCCATGTTTGAGGCCTTTTAAAGCTTTCTTGAGTGGTCAAAAGAGATGAAAGTCTGAGGGAGAGAGATTTGAGCTCTAAGGAGGATATTCTGACGTCTCTAAGTCCAACTGTTGTCACTGGTCGAGATTGACGGTCGCTCTGCTCCCTTTTCTTGTGTCACTTTTCAACATTTCGATGCACACAAAAAAATATTTTTACGAAATAAAACACTTCCCTGTATTGTGAAAGAATTTCCCGTGAATTTCAACATCTTTTACACCCTCTGACCACAAAAATCTACACATTCTCTGTTGCGCCTCATTCGTGCAATCTAATAGCGGAGTTGACATGCTTATGCTATAGTAGAGAAACGATAAATAACGTGATCACAATTAAATTCCGCACACGTGACCACAGACGGGTTATCTCAACGCATGCGTATGCCGCCACCTGTCACCGTTTAATGAAGTTGTAGAACAAAAATGTAAGTAAATTTTGACTTACCTTAGTAAGACTGATGACAGAGATGAGTGAGATGTCACTGTCCATCTAATTATATAAATATATAATGAATATTTACAATACTGCAACTTCTACTGAAACTTTACAGTAGCAAATCAATAAAAACTGATAGCAGTAAATTAACTTTTGGAAAGGAGAACATTGTTTGGTAGTTTATTAATTAACCTCGCACTTAGAAGCAATATGAAGGCTATTGGTGACAGACATCTTTATTTTGCGCCTCTGTCACTTGTCAGGGATGACACCTGCCATTTCCATCTCGAGACTTCCTTATCACGCATACGGGAAGACTTGGAGGCTCAACAGATTTAAAGCGCATTAATCCAATTACACAATGGATCTTCTGCAGAATCAGAACTCGAACCACGATGGAAACAGCGTCAGGCATGAGCTCGTGAATATGGCTATTCGGCTAACTGCGGTCGCAGTTTAGTACAAAATACGGTAACAGAAGCATTATTTCTCATAATCCTTATTTTTCAAATGAATGAAAAAAAAAATATTTTACTTTTAAATATGTATTGAAGTCATCATTTATTTTTAATATTTTGAAATTCCTTTAATGATTTTATATATTATTAGGCCTTTATGAATCGTCCATACATATACTGAGATGAGTAACATAAACAAACGGATATATTCCACGTATGACGATGATCGTTTATTAACGTCGCTCTGAAAAGCAATACTGAGGCTATTGGCGACGGACCTCGTTCTTTTGAACCTCAGTCAAGGGGCGAGGACGATTCCTGAGCAAGCACCTTTCTCTCTAAAATTCTACACCTCGCCAATGGGAGGACTTAGGATCTCGATTAAATTTAACATGAATTAGCCCCGATAAGTGACTGGTCTTTAGTGGCATTAGGGCTTGAATCCACGATTCGAAGAAAGTAACGCCAGGCACGATTCCGCGCCATATTCACTAGGCTCTTGCAGCAGCATGTTATATTGGGGATAAAGGGATTTTAAATATTAATAGTCAATATGTTTCGCAAAATTTATTTAAATAAAATTAATTTATTTTTCCATTGAATTTTCGATCATTACTTTGACTTATGTATCCAACTGGTATCTTTTTTGGGAGGCGCAGGCCTCACTAATCCTTCCTCCCTCAGCCCTAGGAATGGTAATGAAATAATTAAAATAGGTTTACTATTATATTTACTAATATGAATTAGTATTGTTGTGAAGTAATTTAATTTATCACCATTAGAATGAAATGAAACATTAAGTTGTACTAAACTGTAACGTCGTGCTTTTGTGTGTGTCTAAAAATGGCGATGGCATGGTAGCTTGATATGATTCGTAGGCTAGATTTTGCATGAAAAGGTCTCTCGTCTGGGGAAAACAGACATCGAAATGCAATAGGTCAGCTGCGGCAAACATATGCAAGCTCTTCTTTCGACCAGAAGCAGCTATCCGTTCCACTCATCCAGCCTTTCTTTCCTCTTTGTCATGTCTTTTGGAATGCGTTTTTTGGTTGCATAAAATTCCCCACATTCTTATCCACTGCCTCCTTGTCGTTTTTCTTCAGGAGTGTTTTGTTCCGTTGTTTAAGACGTCATTCTTTTAAACCTTCCCCCCTAGAAATCTGAATAAAAAAAATTCGAACACGACTCTCTAGTTTCTCGTATATTACAATCAGTATAACTCCGCCTGAATTCCCCTCTTGGCGGAAGCAAAAAATTGGAAAGAATTTGAGATATGCCAAGGAGGAAAAACTTCTGGGGTTTTATTTTCTATACCGAAAAATATTTTTCTGCGGAAAAGCATTCTGGAAAATTCGTGCAGAACATAGTTAAATCAGAGCAAAAGTAGTGGGTTTTTTACAGTCATTCATTTATGCGGCCATTCGAAAGGAGTGTGATTTCTTTTAAAGTTAACAATAAAGATTCGAAATAAAAAGAAAAGTTCTGACTGAATAAAAATTAGGCCTTTTTGTTGTTGGGGTTTTTGATTTAAAATAAACTTCATATTTGAGTGCTTTATTACAAATTCCTCTAACCACAAAATATAAGAATATTGAAGATATATATAATTTTTACCTTGGTTATTTTATCTTCTTACAAGACATAAGTGTTGCTTGAGTAAAAGTTTTTTTCAGGAATAAAAAAAGTAGGGTTTTTTTTTCCCATCGAGTAAATCATGATTAAGAAATATGAATGAAAAACTCTGATTGTGTGTAAATTGGATGTAGTTTTAAGGGAAAGAAGAAAAAAACTTCCTACATTTGAAGATAACAGAGAGCGCCTAAGTTATGAACAACTGTTTGAAATACCTTCTGAAAATATGAACAAACTCAAATGAACGTCTATAATTCGAACTTCCATACATCGAAATCATCTAAATACTGAATTTTTTCAGGAATCTTTAATTTTATTTCTGCAAGTAATTTCTGTGTATCTAACAATATTTCTATATATCGAACAAAAAAATAATATTTACATATTACAGTAAAAGATGCAAATGGATTTCTTGAGAAGATATATAAATTAGGGAAGAAAAAAAAATACTGCATTATACCAATTCTCTTAAAGCAATGGAAATTCACAGAAATCTGAAAAGTTACTCTTCTGATTGGTGAGTAATGGCCGAGTTTGCCTAATGGTTATGACTGCGAGCTCACGGTCAACATTGTTGCCGTCAAGTTGTGGGTTCGAACCCAGATGCCACTGAAAACCCTCCGAGTAGCGAGGATGAGGCATTTTAAAATTGGTCGAGGTCCCAAGTCCTATCGTTAGCGTGGTGTTGAAGTTTGAAGAGATAGATGCCCGCTCACGTGTCGCCCTCTTAACTAGAACAAATTTCAAATTTATAAGATTCGTTGCCAATTTATAAGATGCGTTGCTTCTAGTGCGACATTAATAAAACCGATCATTCAATCACCGCTGAAAAGTAATTCCTCAATCTTAGATTCTGTTCTACGAATTCCTTTCCTAACTTCGAATGAAGTTATTTACTTAAGAATCTCAGTTTAGATTTAAGTTTCTTACAGTGAACATGGCCCCTAATTGGAAACCTTTAAATATGAAAGAGAAACTCATTTCTATAAAATATACAAAGTTCGGGATGAAAAATTAAGATGTTGCAAAAAAGAATGAATTTTCAAAAAGTACACTAATAATAATTTTCTAAAACCCTGATTTGGTTATAAAAATCTATCAAAATGTTAGAGAAGATCATAAACTGGAAATTCCTAAGCATTTGACTGAAATATAGTAAAAAAGGCGGAAAACATGAGAAAAATTAAACTGATATGTACGTTTAGCGTAAAAAATAACAATAATTGTGAACATTTTTAACGTTAAACTTTCTCATAAAAAGTCCATTTGCTTTTTACAATAAAAGTGCTAATTTATTTTATAAACAAAGATACCGGTTAAATAAGAAAAAACTGTTTTGCCGATTTTTAAAGCAATGGAAAATCATGGAAGTCGGAAATTACTTACAGGATATAACACGTCTCGGCGAGTAAAACATTAATCTTAGCAATTGTTCCACGAATTCCGTTCCTTACTTGGAGTAAGATGTTTACTGGCAGTTCAATTTAACTTTAGATTTTAAACAGTGAACATGGCCCCCTAAATGGAAGCTATTAAGTGTAAAAGAGAAGTCTTAGCCCAATAAAAAGACATAGAAAGTGGAATGGAAAAGAAAGGCTTAGCAAAAAGTATGAAATTTCGCCACAACTGAAGTATCAACAATTTTAAAATAAAAACCTGATTCGGTTATTAATACCTTTGAAAAGATCAGAGAAGATCATGAACGATTTAAATTCTTAAAATTTGAGAAAACTGATCAAGAAGTATTGAAACACGTAAAAATGGTGCGAGAACAAGAGCTTGAGAATGGGCCTCTAATAAAGCGATAAAGTAATTGAAAATGCTACATTGTTAGCAAATTTGTAAAATGTAAAAAATATCTGCACATTGTTTTAAATAAATTTCTTTGATAGTGTAAAGTTTTCAGTTTTCTTTTCTTTCCCTTTAAAAAAGACTACACATAATTGTTTTAGTAAGAAAAAAAATGAAACATTTTCAGTATGCATTTCTCTATATCGAAATTTCTGTAAATCGATCATTTTCAAAAACATTCAAGGTCGATTTATAGAGGCGTGATTATATTAAATTCTACTATAACATATATATATATATATATAACATAATTTTCAATCCTTTACAAATCATAACAACATTTTTAGTTTTACATCACCAAAAAATGCCCTATGAATAACTATTGTAAGGTGTCGAAAAAAAATATCGATGTAAAACAGCAATAGAAAAATAATTTTGGGATGAAAATAAATAGAATGTAACTGAAAGCCTTATTTTTTAATATTTAGTTGAGGGTGTCAGGAAAGTACTCGTATAGGTATTCGTATTGCATTAAGATATCATTAAATTATCGATCCTTTTCTCAATTTTATTATTAAAAATGAAGAGACATTAGCCTCAAATGAAAAATGCAACCTTTTCTTAATGTGTTTCGGTAGCTTTAGCTATGTATGAAAGTTGAAATAAGAGTACAAAATAAACAGCTTTGATTGTTTATTATCACGATTGTGAAGCAACCCGAGTGCAGTCGGCAACGAACAACGTAATTTCGATCTTCCATCAAGTAATAAGGAAGATTCTCCAAACTTATACATCATCCCTTCATGAAACATTGTGCCTTCATAGATTTAAAGAGCATCTGCCCCTTTGTATGATGGGTTTTTATTGGCATCAGGACTCGAATCCACACCTCGATGGAAACAACGCCGCCCATGAGATCGCGACCGTGAGCATTCGGTTATTTTGGACACGTGATTATGATGGATTGTTTATTAACATCGCACTGAGAAGCAACACGAGGGCTGATGGCGACGAAGTTCGTCATTTTGAACCTCGGTCAATTGACGAAAACGACATCTGAAATGGTACCACATTTTCCTTCCGCACCACGTCAACATGATGACAAAGTTGTTTACTTCGGCCGTAAACAACTTTGTAAAACAAAATGCGACACTTTTTTTCGTACTAAAACGCTTAGAACATTCTCTTTGTATAAATAATAACTATTTAGGTTTAAAATGATAAGAAAGCTAAAACGAAAATTGAGGTAGAAATATTATCTAACTATTTCTCTTTTACTGTAACAAAATTCTTGTGCACAACAATTTACTATAATTTTTTGACAATACATTAATTCTCATTTTAAACCTACTTTAGTATATTTAATTACGATACTAAGCCAGACATTTCAATTTTTCATGCTGCTGCTACTACAGCATATTTTTTTTCCTTCTAATTCTGAGATTAAAAATATCAAAATAGAAAAGCTATAATTTTGTTAGCAAAAGTACAATAAAAATAATTTCTCAAAAACAGTGCTTTTGTCACTTTATATTTCTGCAACGTTTCCACGGTCGATACACACTTGCGTGTAAAAATATCCCTAATGTTTTTCTAATGATCTCTTTCCTCTTAACAGAAACAAGAAAAGAAAGAAAGAAAAAACTGATGAAAAAAGCATTCACTCTTCCAACAGTTAATTTTGTACAGCGCTATTAAATTCTAATTTCAACCCTTCCTGCCTTTTCCCGCTTTCATTAAAACGTGCACTTCTGTTACTCTATTAACGAAATATTAATAAATGATGTCTGAAAACATAACTCTTACTTAAAACACTCCTAATCTGAGAATGAGAATTTTTTTTATTATTATTATTATTTGCGAGCATGAGAAAAATATATCAGAAAAAGAAAGAAAAAAAAAAGGACTCCCGCAGGGAAATGAAAACAGAGAGGGCTTCACATCTATCTTTTTAACTCCCCGAAAAATCTTCGCCACTTTTCCCCAATCTTCCAATTACACTTGACACGTGGCAGTGATGAGCTAAATTAAGCGTTCCTCTCCTTCTTAAGCGGAGTTTTTATTTCCTGCAGTTTTCCTGCTCGCCTTTTTATTACTTCAGCCTCGGCTAAATACAATCTCTTTTTCCGAGTGGTGACACTTCTCCGATTTTTTTCTTCTTTTTCTGTTTTGTTTTTAAAGGCGCCTTTTGAACTCTCTACCTTTCAAAAGTCAATGTAGATGAATGCAACTTAAACACTCCTCGGAGACATAAAAGGTATTCCTCTTCTTCATTGGGATCTTTATTTTATTATTTTTTTTTCTTATCTTATTTCTTCGTCCTTTTTTTTCGTGTTATTTTCTATCTCTCTCTCCGTTTCCTCTAATTCTCTCTCTCCATCTTGCTCCTCTTTCCCCTTTCGAGACGTGCCAGGACTTGTCACAAATAATTCCCCGGATTATTTAATTATGTTTCACGAGGTTTGAAAATGAATTTGATATTTCAAAAGTTACTCTCACTTTGACGTAGTTATGAATGTGACGCGAACAGGAACAGGAGAGGAGAAGGTGACAAATTTAGTGGAGTCCGCGAATGAGAGGGGCGGATGTGACATTGCTGTTACGTTTTTACTGATACTCGTCGCGGGAATTCGTGCACGAGCTTCAATATATATATATATATATATACCGATATGATTTCGTTCTCGTATCTAGTAATACCTGTGCATTTTTCTAACAGGTGTTGATTTACTCTGCATACTTTTTATTAATATTTAAATTACTTATTTAATACGAATTTTTTATGACTTGAAAATGCAATATATTTCTTAAGATACACATACTTTAATTAATGCATTATTAGTTTAACATTATGACTGATATTTACAACTCGTCACTCGTGTAGTGACCAGGTGGGAAAAAATAGACCCAATGTAGCTCATGCTTGTCGTAAGAGGCGACTGAAATGGGTACTTTGCGTTTGGGGCACCCTGTTCTTAGAAATTATATCGGGGGATTTCAGGGGCTTGCCTTCCTTAAGTAGGTTTCGGCATCATGAACACGAAACAACCTATTGATATTTTTCTTTCGCACGGGGCTTAGTGTCTTCGGTAGACTCGGGCGACGCATCTTTGGGATACCTCAGCGATACTTCTCTATTTTCGACCTTCCTTCTTGTCAACCAATTTTGTTTTGTTTTTTTCCTGGTTTTTCAGGCATCCAGATCACAACTTCACCTTATTTGGCGCAGCATGGCCACATCTGGCTCTTTCAAATTTAAAATACTACCACTCACTAACAACTCAAGTTTTTACTTAATTTAAACCTACATTGGTATTTATTAATTTTAGAGTCGTGTAGGGTAATACTTTTTTTAAGAAAATATTCCCTTACTATTTAAATGTAAAATAGTAATAACGCTCGGTACATCTTATTATTCGAATAATATATCTAGTTACAATAAACATATATAGCAGTACCTCTCTAAATTACAATAAACATATATAGAGACATCTCTATTTAAGGACAACTCCGTTGGTTCCCGTCTATTTGAAAAATAAATGCATTTACCTTTTATAAAGGGACACTATTTTTTAAAGGACAAAACGTCTGATCCGGTAGGAGTCCTTTATTGGGAAGTATTACTGTACTTATATGTAATGTTGCACAATTGAAAATGTGTCTGGAATTTCTTTAAACCATGTATAGCATTCAAGGTGTCATATATATATATATATATATATATATATATATATATATATATATATAATGGCAAGGGTAAATGAGAGCAACCAATGGCTAGTGCAAGCTTCAGTATTCTAAAAGGATAATGTCCTGCAATTCTGCTGAACTTTTAAGCCAATGAGGCTTGTGATATTAGCGCCAAACTCTTGACTTTGTTAAGCGAAGGTGATAGTTTCAGTTAATAAATTCAGTAATAAATTAGTAAAATTTGGTTGGAAGTTTAAATTTTCTCTCTCTCTCTCTCTCTCTTAATATTTATTTAAGTTTGATCAAATTGCAGAAACTCTTTAAGGAAATAAAAGTAAATTCACTACAGACATCATTGAACTACCTGCATTATTTTTGTTCTATTGTATTTTTACCCAAATGCTTTTGAATAACGACAATGAAAAAGAAGGTTAAAATCAGTGTTATTTAAGACAGCAAATGTACTTTGAAAGACAATAATACTCATATTAATGAGAAATACACATTACAGTAAAATACGCATTCAACTAAAGAATTCCATTTGTTTTTTAGATGTCAATATCACTTAAAAATAACATCGCGAAATAATCCTACCAGAGTATTACACATATTCTTTTTGTTCAATCGTTTTGGGATGTGATTGTTTTAAAAAAAGGTAATTTCATGCACGACTGGATACCTTCTAATGAACTATCATTTTAACTCCTTTGAACTTTTTTTTTTGCTGAAATATCATTTTGCTTATGTCGGAAGTATCAATTGGTTGCTCTTACGTAAATGACCTCTTCATCCATCGTACATACATTCCTGTGGTTTTCGGCAAGCAAGTTCTTAAAATTATTGAGTTTTTGCAATACTTTTAACTTAAATAAAATAAATCGTGTCAAATAAATTCAGTAATAGTTGCACAGGTTGCACTCATAAGTTCTGCAGTAAAATATTATCATAATTTCCTCATGCCACTATAACTGACATCGTCTTCTTATCATCACAGAAGATTTTAGAAACTATCTCTTTGCTCTTCATTTTAATATATTTTTGCAAACAGTTTCTTTAAAATTTGAAATTATCTGAATTGGACACTTTTGCTTTGTTCTTCTTTTCAAAAAATTCAGCTACAAGAATACCGAAATAAATAAATAAATAATGTTTTGTGATTTTTGTTCTAATTACTCTACAAAACTCTGTAATTTAAAACAATTTCATAAATAACTTAAATTCGAATATAATTGAAACTTGACTGGTAATGTTCCAAACTTGTGTTATTTAATAGTTTATTAAGTCTCATGTTACTTATTGTTGTTATTCTGAGACTTTTTGACAATCACTCTATATTTCTCACAAATTATATTACATTGTACAGTGTTATATATACACAAATTATATTACATCGTGCAGTGTCATGTATACACAAATAATATTACATTGTACTGTGTCAAATTATATTACATCACATTGTTGTTATTCTGCGACTTTTTAACAATCAACCCATATTTCTCACAAATTATAATACATCGTACAGTGTCATTTATACCCAATAAAGTAGGAAGACACAATATAAGAAATTCTCAACTTAAACAAAAAAAAAAATCAAAGTACTTGTTTTAATTAATAACTTTTGTCGAAATTTCTATAATGAAATTTAAAATAAATTTACACAAGGCTTAGCGGAAGAAAATTAAATTTTTGGACCATAGTAAAGCGCCAATCTCGTATTCTAAAACACTTCCAATTCTAACTAAGCTCATTCATTTTTGCAGTTAAGAGTCGGCCCCTAACCATAGTGACAAGCCTCTGTCAAGCCTAGCTTTCCTAAGCAGTCACCAATGTTCCCTATCTCTGAATTTTTTGCCCTTCAACCATTTTATTAACTGCACTAATATTAAGTAATTGCGTTCTACGACAGAAGCTCTTCATAGGTAGCGAATACTTAATCGTGATTAAAGACGACTTATTAATGAGGAAATATTCTTCATAGCCGGGATAAATGTCAGAATATTGAATTTCGGTCCCAATCAGGACGGCAATTACACCTCTCCGCTTGGAAAAAGATGAACTTAATGAAGACATAGATTAATTTAGTCATCATTTGTTTCACTTAAAAGGTAAGAAGTGGGACTTGACGACAGAAATAATCGAGTTTAACGTGATGTATATAGGATGTAAAAAATGAATTTCTTTTTGGCTTTTTGCCCAAAATTAGAAGGTTAGTTCGTTTAATTTGCTTTTATTTACCAAGTAAGAAGTTTGTTCTAATCTTAGGTGCGTGCATGTTTAAAAATAAACTGAAATTGGATACAATTCTGTTCGTTTATCAGGTACGGAAAATAAAAATAGATTTTAAAAATCTAACTTTTAGTAACAAAATGCGTGTTTCTTGAGCTTGAAATTATCCTTAGTGAATTTGCTCTCGTCAATTTATAATTAAGCATTAAAAAATTAAAAACTGAAAGCTATAATAGTATTTCATTTCATTAAAGGGGATTTAATAGTTATTAATTTACTAAAATCGAGAGAAATATTATTTGGAAATGGAGAAAAACAATTTTGTAGACACAAACTGAAATACATATTAACCGATTAGTTTTGTTTCATATATTTCTAACACAATTACCAATAATTTTAATGCAATGTGTGGCACATCATGGCACAAAAAATGGCAAAACGTATCTAGTCTGTGCATTATTTAATGTGATATTATACTCGTAAATAAAAAGTTTATATAAATATTTTGTTTTGAAGATAAACTTAAAAATTCATCCCGTTTAATTTTTAAAAAACATTTTAGACTAATTTCAATGTCAAAAAGTATTTTTCTTTCGAAGATATTTTTAAATCTAAAATAGTGAACAAATCAACAAATCTTTGCAATTTCTGATTACCATTTAGTCAAAGGTTCCGATAAAATTCACAGTTATATATCTTGGAATTTTATGAACTGTAATGAGAAAATTCTGTGTGAATTTCTTAAGACATTTATTAATTTTCAGCCGTTGAAAATCATTATCCGATAAAAAAAAAACTTAATTTAGTCAAGACTGATCAGAATCTAAGAAAAAGAAAAATAAGGAAACGTTTCGCATTTATTTTTAAACATATATTTAAAACCGTTATGAATTTCTGAAGAATTTTTTCCTACAAAAAAAGGAACAAAATATAGATTATTTTTCTGGATCTTAGTTAACTCTTTAAAAAACCAGTTAAATATTTAATTTTAAGAATTCAGCAATTGCTTATATAGTGTAATACGGTATTAAGAAACTTGACAAGAAAGTAATAAATATACCTGCTTATCTAACAAACTATAATCTAATCACAGTTGTTATTTTTTTTTCTTTCGTCGTAATTGATTTCACATGCAAACATAATAGTTAATTTCATTTTATATGTAACGATATTTTTTTCAGTTCTCCGCGAGATCCATTTACGTAGCACTGCATGCTATATCATTTCATCAATTTGTGCAATGTCATTTTATATTTCAAAAACATTTTAAGGTAGAGGCAAAGTCATTCTTTTCCTTCCAAACACTGCATCACCCAAAATACATAATGCACTCCAATAAATCATCTTACTCTATCTCGGCCGTTTTTTTCCCTCGCCTTTTCCCATTCTTAAGGGAGAACGACTTAAAAGAATTGCCTGGTGAAAAATAGCTTCTGCTGTCCAATATAAAGCTGAGAGCGGTCAGCGCATCCATATACGACAACGTTTTTCAAAAAGGCTTGCGACGCGAGGCCTTAAGAGTCGAACAAGGTGTTGTGCCAAAGGACTTATAAAAGTATATTTGATGGACAACATTGGACACTTTTCGGAGAGTCTTCAAATACCGTTCAGGAGTAACGTCAATCTTTTGACAGTCGTTTTAGAGGACTCTAATGTCCTTTGCTCCATCCCCAGTTGTCCTCGTCCTCCGCTTTCGATCCAAAATCAAACGAGATTTTCTCCACCCCTCCCTCTTTTTCGCGTGACTGCTGAATTCTTTTTGGTTCTGTACTATTTTTTTTTTATAAAAAAGAATGTTTTTAGGAAATAAAATTCTTCCAAGTGAGAGAAAAATGGAAGAGAAACATGTGCATACAAAAGCATTTAAAAGCATTTAAGAACTTAAGTATTTGTAAATTATGGAAGAATTTATTTTAAGCAAAAGGGCATAATTTTTTGTCCATCTGTGTTGATTCTGATATACATACTCTTCAGTGTTTAGTTTCCCCCTCCCCCTAAAATAGAATATAATTCCTTTCTAGATCATTTGATTTTTAAAAAGTGTTAATAATTTTTCATTAATATCTACAACTATGAGGATAGACTTCCTTATTCATTTGCACCTAATATGTAAGTTCAGATTCTTAAGATATTTTTTGAATATTTTATAACTACTATTAAAAATTATAGCATATATGAGCTTATATAACTACCTTAATTGATTTATTAAATTGTATATAAGAACTTTAGTTGCATGTAAGAGATATTATTAATTTGCTCAGTTGAAAAAATAAACTGATTTTAAGATCTTTCGAAGTAGTAGAAAAATTTATTATTTTTCTACAGATAACTTATTACTGATTTCAGCTAATACGAGGCGTGTGTATGTGAAAGCAGAACAAACATACGTGTTTTATAATAATTAGTAATTTAAATAATTTATAATAATTAGTAATTTAAATATAGATTTACACAGATACAACAAATGTTTACCTATTTTATTGAAGGAATTGTGTACAACATTGCAAATTTTGCCTATATAATAAATTGTTTTAGATAGCCTTGAACTTAATGCATTATCACTTTACTCTACAATTTTCAAACATCATTTGCTACAAACATTTTATATTTACTGTTGTGTCTTCTACAACTGATAACTTTAACCAATTTCAACTTTTAGGTCAGGTTCTTGTTGAAAAACTTCCATCATCTTGCAAGACAGCAGTTTATCTATCTGAGATTTATTTTCGGATTTTTTTAACAATACTTATCAATTTATCTTATTTTCCAACATGAAACTTTTAAAAATGTCTTACACTTATAATAGTTTGTTAAAGTATATTTTTCTGAAAAATCATTCCTGGCATCCCTTCGGCTTATATAACAAACATTTCACAAAGTGAATGACTTTTTCTCATCAGATATTTTTATATAATAGGAAATTTGTTATCTATAACTTTGTTCATGAATTTATTTAGTTAATACTAAAATTTAATTCTTTAATCGTCTATTATATAAATAAAAATTATACATATGTTTATGATAGTTTGAATTACATAAAATTACAATTTGTTTCAACCAAAAAGAAACGTGATTAGGTAAATTAGATGAAGACAGAAGTGATGTGAAGTGAATTAGTGATAATGATACCCAAATATAATAGATTGAAAGAAAATCAAGGAAGATAGAAGATAACGATTTGATGATAGTGTTTTATATTTTATTTTGAAGCTCTTTAATGAATTTTGTGGATTGAAATGAATTCCATTTGAAGTATTAAGATAAAAACCAGCAGTTTATTATAGGAGTGGTTGAATTTTAAGAGTGAATTAGTAAGCTAAGAACTTATTATTTGATTCCAATTTAGAATTGATAAGTTAAATGAGATTCGGAAAGAACGACTTAAACTATCCAACTGTGACTATTAACAAAGCATTTTGGTTTGCTCTCACGTTAATTCAATTGGAGTTCAGTATATATACTGCCTAATATATTCAAATAAGATACGGCGTAAGAGTAGAATAATGAACGACAATCGTTAAAAGATAAATAAAAAAAAACCCGATTTATTAGAAATGTACATCCAACCGCAAAAAGTAATTCAATTAAGCTGATATTATTCGCATATCATTGTCAGGTCAGCTTATGTGTCGGTTAACGAATAAACCGCATCATTCTCTTTTTTTTTTGTTTAATTCTCTGTAATAAAAAATAGCTCTTCCAGAAATCATGTTTATGTATCCGCAAAAGTATAAAATACCGAAGGTGAAGGGGGAAAAAAACTGCTTTGTTGCTTAAAGCCATAAGAATTGCAACACAATGTAATCAAGCATGTTCTAAGTGCCAAGACTTGTAACATAAAGCAGTAGTTAGATGATAGACGGAATTTTTTGGCTTAAGTTCCTCTTTGTGCGGGTGGAAAAGCAGACCCAGAATTATAGAGCAAAGCATGTCTCTCCTAAACTACCGGTTTCCCTGGCCATGTGTTGGATCTGCCTTGTCGTACAACATCGTCATTACCAAGATCACAACGACCAGTAAACAGTCATCTCGGGCTATCACATCACAAATGGACATTCTGTCTGCGGTGAAAAGAAATTCCTGGAACGAAAAAAAAAAAGAATGTTGAAATGTCTCTCCAAAGAAATCTTACCCGCCCCCGCACATCGACATTGTTAGCTTTGAGTTACATTTAATAACACACACCTTGGGGGAAATTGCGTAGAAATTACGGAGTATTAGTTGAGCGGAGGTAAATTACAGATCTTGAGCGTCCTCGACCCTCGAGAAGGAGCGGAGCCTCGTTTGGGGATTGTTGAAGGTGGGAGTAGTGGGGTGGGGGAGGTCGAGAAACCTATTTACTTTGGAGATCACGATTTTCTTCTGCACGGAAGCTGAAGTGCACATCCCCCCTTTCAACAGCGAAAGGGAAAACGGCAAAAGAAGAAAAAAAAAAGTAATCGAAAAGTATGGCTTGTATTAAATGGCTTATTTCGTTATAAAAACGATTTACTTCGTTGTGCAGGAAATTAAAATGTTTTTGAGGAAAAAAATAGCTTTAGTAATACTAGAATGTAATAACACTTTCATAAATATCCGTCAAAAAATTGTAGTAATTTATGATAGAGATTGGTGGATAAAACTAATGTTGTTTTTATGATATACATTTGAGACAGAAATGTGTTAATTTTCATTTAAATAGTTTATAAAATTATATCTACCTGATTTCTAATTTTAAAGTGATTTCTCTATAAATGTAACACTAGAATTACTATTTTTTTTAATTTAGAGCTATTTTTTGCTTGATTTTTCAAAAGGTAGAAAATTCTTCAGTATATTCTTAAGTATTGTTCAAAATTTATTTTCATGTGATGGTAATATACAGGGTGTTTCTAAATTCATGGATAAAAATTTAAGGGGTTATAGAAAACATCTAAACAAGCCATTTTCACCACACAATACAAAGGTGGAGAACAAGCGTGGTGAATCACAAGATGTTACTGTAATGGATAGCATAAAGTGTGAGTTTGCTTACACATCGTCATTAGTACCGTGGATTTCAGGAGTTTTGTCAACGAACAAAAATCAGGAAAAGGCCATGCCTCTTAAAATCCGTGGTAGAAATGACGATACGTAAGAAAACTCCCGCTTTATGCTTTCCATTACAGCGCTGTCTAGACGTTCAACGCTTGCTTTCCACTTAAGCACTATATTGATACTTGTTTAGATGTTTTCCATAACCCCACAAAATTTTTGCCCATGAGTTTCGAAGTACTATGTATATGAATACATTGTATACTTTACTAATAGAATATTGTCTTTAAAATTTTAATATATTCAACATAATATTCATAAATTTGTTTTGTAAATTCTGTTTTGAAAAAAAAATGTATTTCTAAACAGATTTTTTTTTCATGTAATGTTTTTTTCAGATTAAGAAAATATACAGATTTCTCTACGCAGAAAATATACTAGCTGTAAAAATCGACTCAAGTGGGGAATGGATATCAATTTCTGTTCCAAGTCAAAAAAAAGTTTCTACAAATATTTGATTTTTATTCAAATCTTTGCAAGAATATTTGTAAAAAAATTCTTAAATGCATTCAAAAACTTTGTTTCTTCTTTTTATTACATTGACTCTCGAGTAAACTGACATTTTTCGAACAGTATATAAATTTTAATATAACTTTTAAGAGAATAAATTGCACACATTCAGAATGATACACATGAAAGCAAAATTTTAGTGAATAATATGTTCTCATCAATTTTAATAATGCAAGAAATGTATGTTAGTAAACTTCTCTCTGCCTTACTTTGTTTCTGTGTAACGTTCTATAATGTAACTATTTATTCATATATATGAAAATATTTATATTAAATTTTCATGCTTAAAAAGCACACATTTCTTCCATAATATTTTGGTTTTTCCTTCACAAAGAAACTTATGTAAGACTTCAAAAAATTTTCATAATATTGATTAAATCTTTTATTACGTCTACAACTAATAGCTGTTCATTTACATTTTAATAGTTTATTTACTATCCAAGCATGTAAATATCAATTACTGTATGTCTGTGCATGAGTGTGTGTGCACATGAGATGATATACATAAATTAATAAAAAGTTAAAATGTCAAAAAATGGGTTCTGCGAATACAAAAAATATCTTCTTCGACATTAAATATACATTTAAAAACTCATAAAGAAAGCTCTAGATACAATTGTAGAATAAAGTTAATTCGAATGTTGAAAAAGAGAATTATATATTTGTTACAATATCTCGTTGTAACATATAATAAGTAATCATATTTATTCTAGTGCAACATGGACCCTGAATATATAAGCAATATCACTTTTTTCAATATATATAAACTTTTAGAGAAAACTTAGGAATAAGTTAATGCAAAAAAAAAAAAAGTCAAAGGCTAAAAAAGTGTTTAGAGAACATAATGTTTCAATTAATTATATCCATATTTGTTAAAGCAATTTATTCCCCAAAAGTCAAATTTCAGTTTGTTTGTTTTTTTTTGGTTTATTAAATAATTTTTTCAATAATAATATGCTTTTCAAGAAAGTTAAAAATGTTATTTAAATGCAATTTAAGACTTACAATAAGTTTAGAAATAAAGAAAGAAATCTTTTTTTCCTTATCCATTTCCCATTTTTCTTTGACATAGAAAAACAATTTCCGCTTATATATGTTTTTCTACTTTAACGAAAAAATTATGTAAGCATATAAATATTATATTTTCTGTATTTTTTCATACAGTTTTTTCCATACGATTTCAACATTTATTAACTTTACATCTAGTTGTGAATTTTAATCTGGTAATTTTATTCCTTGTTTATATTGTAAGCTTCCTTTATTAACTAATTTTTTTAATTGTTTCTTAATTTGTTCACTGATATTAGGAGCTGATTTTGCATGGTATTAAACAATGAGCTTTGTGACCACTGAGTAGCGGTTTCGTTTCCCGATTCCGTCAAAAACTATTTCGAGGACACAGCTATTACATGTTAAATCAAACTTATTCTCCAGATCCTTAGGCAGAATAAAGTGCAAGTCAGTACTATGATAAAAATTATCGTGACGAAATTACATGGTTTGTTTTCAATGACTCTGTGTGTAGTTAGTTCTACAAAGATTTTAATCTTTTAAAAATATCATTGAAAAAAATAAATTTGTGCAATCTCATTCATTACTTCTAAGTTTAAGCTAAATGAGTTTTATTCCTCCTATTGAGAGAGAGAGAGAGAGAGAGTTTCTGTCATAGTTTCAGACATACATTTACAAAAAATAATAACAATGATAATAATAAAATAAGATAAAAATAAATAAAACGGATCCTGTTTGCCATTGGAAATATAAAACTAGTAAATTCTATGCACTACACATTTCAGCAACACATCATCAGCTACCAGGAGTTCACCCTTTACCATAAGAGGGCAAAAATGACCGCCCTCCGACTTGTTTCCCACGCTACCCCTGATGATGTGCGGGCGATCCAGCAATCCTTTTAGACCACGAAATTGTAAATTTCCTCCAAATCATCATAATCAAAGCCGGCCTCTCGTCTAGCAACCGCTGGACATTAAAGCGATGTCCAGAATACAGAAGACGCCCGAAATTGTTCAAAGACCCTCGTTAAACTTTGCTTCGGGTCGAGGCAGGTTTACTCCTTTTTTTGTGCCCGAACCCCTTCATCTTAATGGAAACCTGGCTAAAATATATCTCAACAATGCTTACTGAAACTAGGTGTTTGAAAGAGGTATACCTTCTCGGATATTTAGGAAAGATAGAGCCAAATGGATTTTCTTCTTCCTTTCGGGCCTCGGGCAGGCTCCGAATAATGTTCAACTGAGATCATGTCTCCAGAAAATGTATCTTTGATATCACTTCTTTTTCCTTCTTTTTCCTTTATAACAAACCGGTTATCATATTCATTGAGATTTAACCAGACCTTAAGGGGTATAAACATCGTCTTGAACTAGGAGCAAGAGTGCACAATCTTCTCACATTGTAGTAGCTGGGCATGGAATCCAACGTAGTGATTTGGCTTTCTTGGCTGTCATTTGTTTTTCTTATTTGTGCATTCTACATCTTTTTTAGATGATTTAACTTTTTGTGGGAGGGTAAAAATATTGAATTTCGTATAAGTTGATCGAATTATTAAATGTAGCAAGCTCTAGAAATGATTTTTTTTTTTTAGAATTCTTGTAGTTTTAGTGTTATATAATAAGCCATCGGGAAAAAAAAGTAATTGAATTATGATTTTTCCTGTTCTTTGAATATTTCCAAATACAACTTAATACCCAAACAAATTTTATATAATTTTATGCCATTGTTTGTACATAATAAATTTTCAACATTATATATTTTGTGAAAAAAATAACAAATGTTCATTATTGACTATATCTTTGACTTAATCTAGAAAAAAATATCATTTGCAGCTGATAAAAAAATAAATAAGAAAGGATTAAATATCCGTGTATGGAGATATCTTAACTTCATTTCGAACATCAAAATTACATATAACTTTGTAATTTAGATTTGTCGTAGTAATTAATTTATGCAAAAAAATTCCGGTTAAAATTAAATTAAATCAGCCATGAAAGTAAATATATACTTAGCTGTAATTTTTTTTCATGATAACATACATTTAATCGATTTTACCATTAAAGTAAAATTATTAAATACAGATTTAATTAACAAGTATTTTTTTTCTTTCTTCATTGAAATTATATATTTAAAAAAAACAATTAAAGTTATTATTTTCTATTTAATCTAAGAAAATGAATGATTTTAAACTAAATTATGATTTTTACAACATATATGACACAAACGTGAAAATTTATTCACGTATTTTTTCAACAAATCTACAAAATTTATTTAAATTGTTTCAAAGTAAATGTTAACTTTTAAAAATGTTCAAAAGAATATGTTAACTTATTATTATGTATATTATTGAAATTATGTACAATCATAATAAAACTTAAATCGCAGTATATAAAGATCAAAAACAAGAGTAAAAAATAAAGAAATAATTACAACATTTGAAGGAAACTAAACTTTTTTTTTTCGTCAGAAAAATTTTTTTAAAGAAAAATTTTAGAAAGCATCAAAATCACCAGGCGCACATCTCGTACATCTGTCCAAAGGGGTAGATTTTTTTGGAAAGGGGGAGGAATAGTATGTTGCCAAGAAAAAATATAGAGCTTTTATAAATATATACAAAATTACAAAAGATTTGGGTGTCATACTTTTTCAACAAATACTTAAGGCTCTCATCTACTGGCCATTTTGATTTCGTGAATGTAATATTAATTCTATGGAGTTTCTTCCCCCGACCACAAATATATACTGTTTCATCTATTTGAATGCATAAATGTGCTTCTGAAAGAGCAAAAAATAAGGGTTTCTTCAGATTTGCATTTTCCTTCCAATTTTCAAAAATATTTTACAGTATTATTTAAAAACTGAAAGCCCACAAATAAAAGAGGTGTAAAGGCATATTTTTAAAATTTGGAGGAATAATATAATCCCCTTCCCTCCTCCGGACAGAAAGCTTCATTATTTTTTGCTCTTTCGGATGCATTTTTTTTTTTTTTTGCATTCAATGAGATAAAATAGTAAAGTTTTGAGGACGGTGATTGACATTCCATAGAATTAAACTTATGTCCACTAAATCAAAATGGTCAGTAGATGGGATTGAGAAGGAGTTAGGTGCCTCTTCCATGTGTTAAATGGAAGCTTATGAGGACGGTGTACAAAATAAGCAATAATTAATAAAATTCACTTTTAGAATTTTATATTTCAAATTAATAAAATGGAAGGAGGAATGAAATATCTAGATCGGAGCTTGAAAACTACTGATCCAAATGAAAAAAAAAATTTCTTTAAATATGATACTATATAAAAGATTGCCTTTTTAAGCCGCCTAAATATCCAGACAGAAAGAAGAAATCCCCACACACAATAACACGAGTTTCGCTTTAACACACTATCGAATCTACTCATCCCTTGAGTGCTTTTTGATGAACGAATAAACCTGGAATTTGAATCGCGTCTCTGGTAAGACCATCATTTCCATTCTCCATTCTAACACGTGGACGGATATGTTGAGTCTGGGTGGCCTTTCCCCAAATCTTCTCCAAACAATGCAGGATCGGATGGTCCTACGATTTGTTTTCAGGAAACCAATAGGCCATCCTCATTCGTCAAATTCTGTCATTATTTGGCCGTCATACGCCAACTCTTTGCGTTAATGGTTCTTAATGTTTTTTTTTTTCCTTTCATTTCTTTTCTGCCTGAAAAGGGAGGGAACCTCCCACGTAATTCTCCAAGCTAATGCGTTTCTTAAGTAATTACAAATGACAAGCAAGAGTCAGGTTGTATAGCGTTTCTGGTATTTTACTATTATTTTTATACGCTTCCTTCCTGTCTTTCCTTTGTGATGATCTTTTTCAATTTCGAGGTTTGGTGTTCGAGATAAAACCGCATCAGGAGCAAATGAATATGGAATTTAATCGAAAAATAATTGTTGTTTTCAAAAGGGAAATAAAAAAAATTTCGTGATTTTGTAAACAAAATAAGCTTTCTTCTATTCAAAGTTTAATATAAAGACAAAAATCAGAAGAGACTCTTGTTGGTGGGTGTTTGTTTATTTTTTTCGAGTTATAATTTTTAAACCATAGAATATTTTAGATTTCTTTTTTTTTTTTTTTTTTTTTTTCATTTTTAACTATACAAATGTTTGAAGTAAAGATTTTAAAGTTTGATAATGCATCACACACACATATTTACACTCATCGTCACACACATACAAAAGTTACACGCAGAAAGAAACACAAGATACGTGAATACAAATTAAGAAATCCTTCTATCTATTTCAGATATGTAAATGTTTAGTCAGCGGCGTAGGAACCAACAATGTCAGCCAATGAGTGATAAACCGCGCCACTAAAAAACCTTTAAAAGGTTCTCCCAAATCAAGTAATTTTTATACTAATTAATGTGTACGGGTTTTATTTATCGCTTTGAAGTTTAAAACGTCTTTGAAAAGAAAAGGACAGCTATTTGAACAGTTGTAACGCTTTTAAAAATGCTCCCATCGTAGGACTGTATGATGGCTGATGGTCATCCCATCAGATTTCGCGTCATATATGCCCCACAAATGTTGCAGCTTCATGCTGTTGGTGGAATTAGGTACATGAAAGTTTTTATTTTCATGTAGATGCAGGGATATTTACATATACTACAAGTAGGGAAGCACGAAGAATTGTCCGTCAGGGGCGAAGCACTCCAACGACTGCGGCGAAAGAATATTCCTATTCGACTCTTGTGCCAAAACTCTATCAAATATAACTAACACTAAAAAGTCAATAACCTACAAGGTATGACACTAGACAAATTTCACACAAGTACTTATTCAATAGACTTGCTCTGTAATGTTAGATGGTTTCCTGCTCTCCAAGATAACGCCGTAGATAAATTCACCCGTTCAACTAATACCGAATTAAGATTGTCTTACCCAAGTCTTCCCAGTTGAGTTTGGCTTGACTTCTTGACTTCACTACGATCACTATCGCCCGTAGCAATTCTTAATCTCATCTACCACCTGTAAGGCATGTACTCAACGCTAGTGCCACTCGACCTCTATCGTCTCGATTTCGCTTTGTTTATATACTATCCTATTTAAGCTATTTCACTTTATTTCTACCTGCCTCTAATTTGCCTAGTTACGTTTCATTTTGGTTGGGAAGAAATTGTTATTTGCAGCAATCAATCTCAATTAAAGTCCACCAGATTAGCGAAGAGAAACCGCGAATAGCCCAATGTCACACCACTATAATTCGGAATATTTTTAATAATAATGCTCTCTTTGCATCATCTATTATGTATTGGTACCATCAGAAGACGGCTGCGTGCTTCTGCATTGCTTACAGAAAGAACATTACGGAGATAGCCCCTGACACCACAGTAATGTTGCTAGAGACTGCTAGAGTGCGATGAAAGAGCAGAACAGAGCCATGCGGAAAAGCAGCGAGTCATCTTTAATAGTGATTCTCGCTTTTGTCTTGGTGAGGATGATAATCGTACTGGAGTGTAGAAACAACGCGGTCAACATTATCATGAAATTTGTTGCCAAATAACCAAACAATAGGTTTAATGATATGGAGTGCGATTGTGTAAAATGTCCGATCTCCGTTGGTATTCATCAAAGCTACTTTGGTGATCCAATATTACATTAGTGAAATCCTTCACCTGGTGGCCATTCTTTTAGTGAACGATCATCCCAGTCGTTTTTTTCAATAACACAACGTTCGGGCTCATACTATTGCCGTCTCAAGAGCTTGCCTCGTAACCATAAACGCGTAGTCAGCAGAATCGTCAGACCTGCTGTCCCTAAAAAACTTATGGGATGCTATATGTCCCTCTGTTAAGGCTACGCCACTACCACAAAATTTGCAAAATCTACATGACAAATTTGAAACTGCATGGGATGCGTTGAATCAAGACAGACACCGTTAAGAGCGTCTACGACTCCATACCACGATGTGTGGCAGAATGCATTAAAAACAATGTCGGCCCAATATCCTATTGAAAGTTACAACGATTCTGTATTTTGACCAATACATTTTTTTCATATCCACGCTCAATTTTTAATCATTTCTCTTGTTGGTGAGTACTAATTTAATTTCAAATATCATTATAATCTGACTATTTCTTTTAGATGTAATCTTTTTTTAATGATGAGTGTATTATTGTATTAATAAAGTAATGCCATTATTTAAAAAATATTTATAACCGAGATATAAATTTAGATGACGCCGTCTCTAAGAAACTCTTTTCATTACGAGAAAAAATTATGTATTTGGTTACATTTTTTGTTGCTAGTTTTTCATTGTTAATTGTCGTAGTTTATATATTTTATATTTACCTATTTGCTTTTTTTTTCATTTAAATGCATTAATACTATATGACTTTTTTCCCTTCCGTAAATGAAGCAACACACAAAAGACTATTTAAAAAAATTGGAGTAGTTGGTATACACATTTCAGAATATTTTCAAGGAATCAGCTTTAAAATTATTTCGATATTCTCTTTATATTATCTCCATATGTTATTTTCCATTTACTCTGTAGAATTTGGAATTATTTATTTCTAAAATGAGGCAAACTCTCGAAACTGTACTTGAGTAACAATACCAAACACTGTAGTACCAAAAATCTCAAATAACATTTATGAATTTAAAAAAAATCATATTATTTATGATCCAATTATTTTAACCCAATTTTTGTAACCCTTATCCTATTATTTCAATACGTTTATAGAATTTTATAATTGTTATTCATAATTTTATGGGTTTAAATTGATATTTCTAATCACCATGAATTTAATAATAATATTGTAATTATAGAAATATGCTAAAATTAAACGAATTTAAGTGAGTAATGTTATTAATGTATGCAATTGCATCGCGTGAATTAGTAGAAAAACAGAAAAGCATAATTCAGTATATTTAATTACACTGACTGGAACAATATGGTTCTAAAATTGAAAAAAAAAAAAAAAAACAATTTAAAATATTATAGTTAAACTTCTTTTTCTTGCATGAGTTCCATTTGTGAAGTCCAGATTTTTTTTTTTTTTTTTTTTTTTTTTTTTGCATTTTTCTTAGAAACTACTTTTAAGCAATTTATCCTAAATTAAATGAAATTCATCTGTTTGTATAATGAATATGAATCATTATAAAATCTTCAGAATAAAGAAACATACAATTCTTTGAAAAAATTCTTAAATAAAAATACTCAAATATAATTATATATCAGTAAACATCTTTTGACAAAAACTTCTTTTTAAATTCTTCTTAAAAAATAAACAGCGATTTTAAATGTGATGTTTCACAATGTCTTAAAATGAGGAGAAAAATAATTCAGTCAACTCATAATAGCAAAAAAAAAAAAAAAAAAAAAAAAAAAACCGATTTGCACTGTTGGTCTCTATTATTATCCATCATTAAGATTTTAAACTAAAAAAACTAGAATGATTTAGTACCAGATACATTTGCTACGCTTTGAATAAATCATCTTGAAAATACACATTTTCAAAGAATACCCACTATTAAAATGCTTTTAATAAGGCGGTTAACTATAAAATGGTAAAAAGGCTTGATGAAAGGATCTAAATCTTTATTTTACTGAATTTAGTAAATAAATAAATTTTTCAAAACATTCTGAATCTTTAAATTGTCTTATGTTGAATTACTTTCAGTAGCTTCATTGTATTTAATTTCAGAAAATGTTTTAATGAGTTTACCTGCCAAATTAAAATTTTGCTTCAAAAAAAATGTATATTTTTACAGACGCTGGAAATATTTTGTTTTTATTTCAGAACTGGTTTTAAATTGAATTCATATTTTATGTTATTTTAATCAAGTGACTACGTAATGGGTTTTCATAATGGGAAAGAAAAGAATTTCTGCAGTTGTTTTAAATACCAACTGAAATTGAATATCTTAAGTTCAGCACCAAATTATAGTCCTTACGAAAGAAAAACTATTAAACTCTATTTTTAAAATTCTTTTTTCGGACATATTTTATTTATTTCTTTCAGAAAGAGATAAAATAATGCCTGAAGTTTTTTAAAGCACGTATAAGTATTATACTTGATGAATTTAGCATTTGTGTTTGATTGAAAAACACAAAATTTAATTCAGTTTTATTTAACTACAAGAATGAAAAAATTCAGGTCTTTTTTCAATAAAATTTTTGTCGTTTTGTGAGTTCCTTCTTTATTAATCATTAAATAATTATCTTTGTCTATAAAAATAAAGGAAACGTTCTTGAAATATTGTTAGCAATAATCTGAAACAGACCAAACATTTCTTTAAAGTTTCACATTTTAAATCTATGACTTTACTTAAATTTTATGATAAAATACCACAAGTAAAGAGAAATTTAATGTTACATTTATTTTGATCGAAAATTAAATTTGTGTGATCAGTATCAGTAAATTTTCATTTAATTATTGTTGGAATACTTTTGGTGCACATTTAACATTTTCTGAATTTTAACCCAAGAATAATAAATGTCAATGGAAGACGAACAATCATGGTGGCGAATTCATGGCCGGTATTACTTTAGTAGAGTTGTGGTCTCGAGTCTTGATTTCACTAAAAATCCGTTGGGCAGTGAAATTGATGAATGTTAAATTTGTCATGGCTTAGAGCTCTGATGTTTGGTTTGGTGAGGGAATATGCAGAGGGCATAGAGTGCCACCTCAGGTGTCGTCCTCGTCGTTTCATCGTGGTTCAAAGTTACGACTTCCATCATCAGTAACCTTCGTGTTGTTTTTAAGTACGACGCTCATAAGCAATCATTCAGTCGATCTAATCACGAATATCTGGTGCCTATTTCCAATTCAATATCAAAGTTACTTCTATGGACAACAACAAAAAATTCTTTTAATTTCTTTCTATGTGACATTGCTACTTGTGCATTTTAATAAAGAAAAAAAGTTCTTGAATTGTTAAGCTTTTTTCTTCAGATACTTAAATCAGCCTTTACAGTTCCTTTATGTAACAAAGAATCCGTTCTCTCGGAGACAAGATCATTCTTAATTTTAATTAACCAGTCTCCTGGCACCTCAAGAAAGAAAGAAAAAAAATTAACTGAGAATAAATGAGCACTGGGGACTCGGCTAAGTATTCCCAGCCGAAACATTTTTTCCCCAAATTCTTTGATGGTGATGTCGAGTTCGAAAGCTTTTCTATGTCCCCAACAGTGTCCGGTCTTGTCCAACATGCCTGGACATGTCACCGTGACATGTGTCTCGTAGGTCAAATCGTCCATTTCACACGTAGCCTCCTATTTTAACCAATCCTTGACAGCCTGCGATCTCTGAAACAATTCAGTCAGCTCCTCCTTTAACTTGAGCCAGATTTAGTGAAAGATGCAGAATTTTTTTATAAGATTAATTACATCAGAACTCGGTCAGCTCTTTGTTAAAACAATAGAAGGGGAAAAAACATTTTCATAGTAAACTTTCTTTAACACTGTTTTATAGACGAATATACTTAGTCAATTAGACGAATCCAAGGCTTTTAATAGATGCAATTAAGGTACCAAATTTTGACTTAAAGAATCACTTTTAAATATTCTTCATGGAGTATGATATCCTTTTACATTCAATTATTAAATTTTAGGTTAGGTAAAAATTACCACTTGCTATTTGTTACACAAAGAGATCTTCATAATTACAAATGATGACAAAAATTGAAGGAGTAACTGCAAAGAGCAATTTAAATAATTTTATTGTATGTTAATGAAAATACATTTGAAAAAAAAATTATTATTCTGTGCAAATGTATGCTTCTTTCTCTTTATATAAAGAGTAAGCAAAATTATTTTTGAATTTTACGAAGCATTTAAAATATAAAATTTCAATATTTAGAAATGAGGAGCAAAAAGAATTCATGAAGTATTGAAACATATGAATGCAATATTCGTATTCCATTAGAAAATCATATTTTTTTATGAGGGTCGTTCAATAAGTCATAAGAAAATCCAAGAGATGGCGCATGCAGTATCTAAAATGGTTTGTTTGCATCATGATTCACTTGATAATTGTCTCAGTTACTTGTATTCGTGATCATGATGCCTTTCGCTTCTCAAAAATTCCTCTTCATAACTTTTCCGGCCGGTGAGACTATCTTCCTTTTTTGGAAAAGATTCAACGGAAGCAACTCATTGTTTTGATAATTGTTTTATTTCCAGTGCGCATAATTATGAATTCTAGTCACAGTGACAGTGAGAACTCTACGCAAAAGGACATTGTGGCAACTGAGCATCACTCAAAGTTCCAGCCAACCGTCACTCTACCACTATGAGAAAGAGTCGGCTATTCTGGCAAGGCAAGCCAGCTGAAGTGAACTCATTCCTTCTGCTACCCACTATATAAGGTACAAAAACAATCGGAGAGAGGAACCACATTGAAGTTTCCCGATTCACTCTTCAAGCTTGTACTTTCTTCTTGTTATTAACTGTCAGGTCGTCAGCTTATGTTTGTCTTTTATTTAACTTCTTTTAAATGTTTTTAATTATTCATTACTGATAGTATTTGTGGTATCAATCTTCTTGAGTGATTTTACTTACCTTCTGACCAGGAGTCTGTTGTGTTCACCTCACAAAGTGTGACCTTGCATTGATTGCAACAACATCGACAACTCGACGCACCAGCAATTAAATTTTGATTTGGAGCAAACGATTACCAAATAGGAAATTAAATTATGAATCAATGTCAGGTTTGTTTCATCTCCATTTAAAAGATGGCAGCATCCAATGGTAACAACAATTTACTTTAATGATTCCATCTATCTTCAAATACGACTGCTTTTAGAATCACTCTCGTAATATAATCAAAAATATTAAATACTACGAAATTTGAGTAATGAAATATTATATGAGTATATACAGTTGTTTAATGATGGTCTGAAGCTACAATTTCTTAGGAAAGGGGAACCGTTATATGGTGGTTACATTTTGTAATGGATGACATCATTGAAACGTTGTATGGGTAAATTAGATAGCAGATGGAAGGAAACTAGTTACTTCACTGATTTGCAGAGACAACATTTTAGTAACGTCACTCCCCGTAATATTATGGTCGCTTGATAACGGCATCGGTTCTTAGGAAACCGTAGCTTAAATTAGCAATATATTTCTCTCCCGATGAATTACTGATAGTAACTGCCTTGGGAAACGATGAAGACTTTAATTTATGATGCTTCATTGATTGTTCCATTTTATTTCGAGTGTTTGAAATTATTCTTTTATCAGTAAGCTAATCAAATTGGGGAACTATTATTTGAGATTGGAGGGGGGGGGGGGAATTAATCGATTGTCATTATGATAGTTGTGGAAAATCACGTTTTGTATAAAGATAGTTTTGGCTAACGACAATAATAACTCTAATAACAATAGTAACTTAACACGTCGTTACTAAGGATACAACTCAATTTAACATATTTTATAAACCAAAGCAAGACATGCCCCAAACATGCTCAGAGAATTCATCACTAAGAATATTTCTTTGTTTATCAACTGTTCCACACGTTCAAAGAATCGTATTACATCCAGTAAACGTACACCCAAAAGAATTTTTACATATACATTACTTGTTTCAAAAAAATATATGACACAATGATATTTAAAATCAAGCACAGTTCTATATTAGCATTATGAAGTATAAGATTTTAATATTCCACTTACAAATTTTTTTTTATTAGTCTATAGGATATTACGAAACGCGGCACATTAAAAGAGTGCATAGTTTTCTAATATTCAAGTGTACAGTTCGAACAAAAATATATTCCATAAAATATTTTTATTGAAAATCATAAGAACTTTCCTTATTTTACACAAATCATTTAAAAAAATAATATTTGATTTTTAGAAACGTGCATTATTAAATGCATAATACATTTGTGTTATTATTAAATTTTAAAAAAAAATATTTTAAAATGAATATATATATATATTTCCTAAAAAAAATTTTATAGAAGAAAAAAAAAATTTTTTTTCTTCTTTCCTCAGGTATGATTTTTAATTTCCATATGATAGTAAAATCATATTTAAAAAAATTAGTAAAAATCCTCCATAATTTAGTATATATATATATATATATATATATAT